>JAULBU010020356.1:0-19492 GCA_032358235.1 Odonthalia washingtoniensis | reverse complement strand
CGGAGGGTGAACCTTGGAACAGGGACCGTGTCGCGCAGGGTAGAACCAGTATCACCCTTTGTGGCGATGCCGCTTTTCCCACCTGTTGGGACCCGGCCATATGGCGACTTCCGATTGGGTCACCGACTGTAAGCAACTATAACGAGGGAGGTTACAAGTATCTCGTTACAATGAATCAAGCTAAACGGGTCCATATTATTTTATGGAAATGTTATTCTACTGTAGCTATCACCTAATTTATTTGGAGTGGACAGTAAATAAATTAGTGTGGGCTCGGCAGAGTTTGGGAATGGAATGTTTATGTTTTGGAAATTTTCTAAACGAAATTTTATGATGAATTGGCACTGCAACACGGCAAAAAAGAAATAATCTTCGACTTAGTTTTTATTTTTTTTCAAAACTTCAGAGTTACAGTTTAAAATAATATGGCAATGTAATCAAAAACAATGAGAAATCGATGGAAATGTTTAGAGATCGTCCAAAGAACTTTGGACTGAATGCGGAACTAAACTACTGTAAGAACATTGATGTCTGGAAGAAATAAGAACGGCGAATAGGCAGCAGAAAACGACAACGCAGATGAAGGGATAGTTGACAAAAGCAATTCTTCGAATGGAAATAGAGACATGGTAGCAGTGGAAAGAAAAGAATACAATGGCTTGAAACGGGAATTAGAAAACTCTGAAAGAGTCTCTCAACAACTTTGTGGAACCATACAGTTTTGAGAGGAGAAGTGTAACACTTTGATTAAGGATAATGAAAAGTTAAAAAATGTGAAGAATGTGCTAAAAATGAAACCAACGAGTGTACAACTATTACGGGGAGTTCTTTTGGCCGTTCCAAGGAAAAGGTTCTACGAGTGAATAGTAAGCATTCTCGCAGCCACTTGTTGAAGGAATTGAGCGATAATGATGTACCTCTCAGTAATAAGAAGCATATTGAAGAGTTTATGACTATATGTACAACGTTTCCTATGAATATATTTCCAAGATGTGTTCAACGTCGTGTCATTATATGTGTGGACCAGAGTGGAATCAAAAACGTAGGAAAGAATAATGACGAGAAGATTCGGGATTGGACAGGAGAATCTATTGCTTCTATCGAAATGAAGCCAGTATATGGGAAGGATGAGGATAGCGGTCATACAGAAGGCGGACCTTTGTTGCATTATGAAAGAAAAGGTGACGGTAGAATCAGAATTGAGTATGATTATTACCCTTCGTGTCCAATGGAAAGGGCCGTGAGAGGGATTTGTTATTTTTCAAAGCCATAGACAGTCTCTAACTTTGTGGGCCAGAGCGTCATTATGATTATTCGTCTTCGAGTGGAGAAACAACCATCTGAAACATCAGAAAAAAGTATACGATTTTGCTTCAAGTAGCAGGTTACTCGTTTGTAGATTTGAGACCTTATGTGGAAAAACTGTCAGTTAGAGAAAGAGAAATGTTAAAGATATGTAGTTGTCTACTTTGAGATACCACAGCCTTGCTAGTGCAAGACAAAAAAATTGGTCTAAAGGGTATGGTGAGTAAAGTTAAGAAACAAATGAAGGGAGCTTACGGTACATTACATTGAAATAAACAAAATGGAGTTCGCGATAGTAGCAAGTGGAGAAAGACATCGTATGTAGATATATGCCAAAATTCGATGATGAAAGATGGTGATAATTCCAATGCTCGTGAGGAACATAATTCAAATGAAAAGATGCAAGTAAAACATTTTTCGGCAATCATGCAGCGAAGAAAGATTTTCGAATATTTCGGCGATATGAACATACAGAAAAAGACGGGGAAAGTATAAATACGCTGTATCAATTGAATGAAATAATTTCTTCAATAGTCGACTTGTTTGCAGATATTAGAATGGAAGTGATGGATGATGAAGAACGTGTAGCCGAATTATCGCTATGCCCGACTGCAGAAACTGCTGTTCCTGTATGGATTAATAATGGTGATGAAAGGCATGAAACAAGTACAAGATGTCATGTTGCCGATGTTAACAACAAAAAATCGGGAAAAGATGTAAATGATGTTCAAAGGTTGAATAATGAAAAAGACGATACAAACTAGCATTCAAGCACCCTGAAAATGGACGGTATTATATTGCGTTGTCTGACAATGCCTTTAGGAGATGGGTTTGTAATTGTTATAGAATAGTAGCAGGCGGTTATTTTATGCATGCACCAACAATTACGTTAAGTTTGAACCATTTGATGAGGAGATTATTTTTGACGCGATTCATGAAAGTAATGATGACGAAAATGAACAGTTGAAAGTAAAATTACATGATCTTTGAGGACATGATGGAAAACTTCGTAATGAGAGGAAGCAATTATTGGGAGATAGTAATGAAATGTTTGATGAAGAAGTGGAAGATGAAGAATTTGATCCTGATGAGGAACAGGAGGAAGGTGAAGTTGGCAGAGACCATTTTGTTGATGATGTCAACAAAGAATTAGACGAAGAAATTGAAGTGTATATCGTTGATGCAGTAGAATAGCATGACAAAGGTCTTGAAGGAACATGAAAATAATGGTATGGTTAAGGATTAGAATTAAATGGCAGTGCGACAATGTGTTGTTGAGTAAAAAACCTAATTAGTTGATAAAAAAGGTTTGAAACAGGTTTTTGCAAAATGTTTACCGTATTCATGTTTTCTTACTTGGCCTCGACGGAGGATTATTTCACACAAATGATTGAAATGTTTTGAAGAAACAAGTGTAATTCCGTTAATCGGAATTCTATTATGTTACTGTACCTGTTTATCGAAAACAAGTGAATTTCCGTTAATAAGAAATACTAATTACTGACTGTATCTGTTTATCGTCATACTATTATTACTCTCTAAGGGGTTATAGAATATTTTCACATAAAAATGACGTGCATACCAACCATTCTCTCCGCGCTTCAACTTATCATATTGCTGCCGGCATAAATCCTGCTTTGATTTCAACCTCCATAACAGTATGTAATTCTTTACAAGAACCTTCAAACATCACTGAGTCTAAGAAAAGAGTTTTCGATTCATAGAAGAATTTATTGCCAACAATTCTTCGTGACATAAGATAGGCTGATTTTTCAATACACACTTCATTCCCGTTTTTTATCTATCTGTTTCAGATATGCAGTTAGATATGCTGATACGAATGATGATGCTGGAACTTGTACTTTTGTGAGTCTTGATTCTGAGGACGATATGCCACGCTGAAATAAGTACTCCCGTAATAATTTAATCAAAGAATGAATACCATCCTCACCACAAAATATACTTAAGTCTGTAACACAATTAAGAAACTTCTGTCCCTTTATTTTTCTTTTTCGCTTGTTGAGAAAACCCTTACTCATGGACTCCAATTAAAAAAGTTTAAAGGAAAAGCCACATTCCAAATACCTCACAGCACCAGTCCTCTTTAAATCATCTACCAGGTGATCTAACATGTGCACATGCCACTTCGATGTTTCCATTGAGGAAGCCTGATACTTTTTAAATGTTTTGTGACCACATCTTTTAAATTGTTCAATATCATTTGAAAGTTGCAAAATTTCATAATCAGACCATCCAGGTGTTTTTCTTCGTCTATAGATGTTGTTGATTGCTATAACATACCTTGAAAAATCTCAGAAATATTGGCATACTTGACCAGATCACAGCAGCGAACAATAATCACTCCCAAAAATTGAGAAACCATATCAACTGTGTTGTAGTACGCAGCTTCCAACCTTCCCATCAAACCTGTCTCTGTAAATAAACCAGACAAAGTATCATCTACTGAACCCTTTGAAAAGTCTACATGAATACCATATCCAACAGATTGTCTCTCAACTTCAATAAGGAACAAGTTGAGAAATCTCAATATGAATTTCCGCGTGGATGAAAAGGACCTATGTTTACTAGAAATAGTAATAATTGAACAGCTGTAACGTGTTTGGTCCTTCAACATATATATTGCACACTATTTTAACATGCGATAAATTCCAAGTGACAATCTAGGAAGTGGCTCGAAAGTGAATATTGCGTAATTATGAACATAAGTTTTAAGGCCGACGAAAGGGAATTACGATAAAACTAGGTGTATAGTTAACATCGAAAGATCCTTAAATTGATTTATAGCAGATTTTCATCCTTAATATAGCTGACATATCATCTTTAACGTACCTTTTAGAGTCCGTTCATACTAGTTTGAAAATAGGGTAAGATTTTCCTTAGGAACTAGACACCTGTGATAAGGATGTGGTGTGCTATTTTCTCTCTTAATATATGAAATATATTCCGCCTCAGGGAGATCACAAATGTAGGACGTTCGTACCATATGGCCACAAAGACTCTTTACATCAGCAGAACTAAATTCAATTCCTTCTAAAGCTTTCTTTGAAAGAATTTCCAACGACCTTTTCACAGTTCGATGCAGACAATTTTGGATGTACACGCGGTGTACACTAACTTTATGACAGTTCTCATCATATTCAATTGAAAAACATTCAAGTGGTATATATTCAACAATTGATCGGGCAGACGTAATATGCTCTCTTGTTGATTTTTTTAAAATTTCGCAAATTGAGATGTAGTGGATAAAATGTGAATGCAGTAGGATTTAGAGACGTACGTGAATTATCACTATAGACCTGCAAAAGTGCAATGAAGGAATCTTCATCGTCATATTCATATTTATGCCAGTAGACACGTGAATTATTACTTTCCTCAATTGCAATATTTGCTTCCATTGCAGCTACACCAAAGTCCAAATTCATTGGATGGCTTCTTATGGAAGAACCTACAGATGGTTTGGTAATAATTGAATTAATTGGTGTTGCATACATTTGTTCTTTTAAAACCTCAATTACATCCCTCTTGTAAATTTCTACTTGTATACCATTTTCTGACGATAATACTGTTTTTCAAATCTTTTCTTTTCCAATTCTTTCTTATCCCTATCTTTAGCTAATTCTGTTTTGTCACTAATATATTTCTACTTCAATGAAAATTTATTCAAGAATACCTGATTGTTTCTTAAAACAAAAAGAAGTTCCTTGTACATGTTTTGACTGGTAGATCAATGTAGATTCAATAAAGTGCATGGTAGGTTGTAGGTGCCTTTTGAACTTTCAGAGGGAGAGGAAATTTAATTATTCTGTTCCTTATTTAAAAGATTCAATTCAGGGGGTTCCATGATCTCTATGGAATTTTGCTTATCATTTTCGACAATTCCATGATATTGCTGATATGTAATTCTGTCCACCGCCCATTTGTCATCATCTACATAAATTGCACAAAGAATTGCAATTGGTGAACGCATTAGTCGGTTGTGCAACGATCCACGAAGTTCTTTTGTTGAGTTGTTGATGTATTCATGCCTATTAATTCCATGTTTGGTATTTGATTAAAATGAACAAGATTTGAAATGACACTTAAACATGTTGATAGATTTCGATTTCACTGCAACGGTAGCTTTGCTATTGAAAATGTATCTATTGATGTTGTTATTGATACATTATGATCGCTCGAAAACGGTATAGTCAGAATTAGGAACAAAAGTTCGTACAGATGATTGCATTCGATACGGATATTTCCGTTTATTACACAGAAACGCAAGTTCGTCAGGCTAACATACAGTTCTTCTTTGAAGATACAGAAGATTGAACACCTATGTAAAAAATGTTATAATATTACTATAGTTGATAGTGCAGCAGATGTAACATGTGTGTAATCCATTTCATTGGATTACTGTAAAAATACAATCTGCGGAATATTATCCCACATTATCCATTTCATTGGATTGCTGTACGAACATAATCCGCGGAATATCATTCCACATTATAAAAACCCTACACAGAATGTTTACCAAAAAGGAAATTCACATACACAGAATATTTACAAAACTAATTAATAGTTTCGTTTTATTCCCATAAAAACAAAGGAAAAGCGTAGAAGGAATCTCTGTATAAAAGATACCAAAAGAACAATACAATACAACAATTGATTAACCAAATCAAAATAAAAATCACAGCACAAATATATCTATAACCCAGCATTCGCACCAAACGATTCTATAAACATTTAGATCTATGTGGCCACGTTTCTGGAACGGCGTACATTTTTTATGCGCTTAGCAGATCTGAGATGAACGTTGTATTTGTGCGTAATAGTGTAACTTCGGTTACAATGTATGCAGTTGTACATACGGTTGTGATTTTCCTAGTTGAGTTTTCAAAAGTGTGAAATTCCCTGACAATGAACATCAAACTGTCTAAACGAATTAAAGGAAATTGGGACAAAGGTTTCACCCAATCTAATTTTGCATATAAAACATTTAGGTTTATTTATTTGGCACACTCTTCATCCTTCTCCTTCAACAGCTCTCAATTCTATTGCTGTACCCTGCCTATGATTGAAAGCTCGAATAGTTGGATTAGTGTTTGAAATACATGTAGAACGTCGTCCGTTGTTTCTAGTAGCCGTCTATGGTGGTAAATGGTTCGTAGTTTCAATTTTAGTAGCCGTTGTGGGTGAGCTAGCGGTTGTTGTTTCAGTAGTAGGGTTATCCACTGTAATGTGGGTTCCAATTATAGTGGTGTCGTCACGTCGAGTCACTGCAAATTAATTTAAAAAATGTTAGATATAAAATTGCTGCGGAAAGACACGTGTACGATTTTTCGAAACTATTGGAAGGTTGAGAATAATATCTTACTCGTAAATGTTTCTGTCTTTGGCAGACAAAGTCTGTTGAATCTCGTAACACAGATATTTAAAAGGTAAATGATCATTGCTGTGAGAGGGACAAAACTATTTATGGTTTCAAAGGAAGGCCTTGAAAAGGATATAAATTGTGAGCTGTATAACCTAGGATTTATTAAATTGAGGAAATGTTCCTGTAGTCTTTAAGTTCTTAGAAACACTTGATGTATTATTGAAATCAATGTCACCCAAACCTTGACTGACATTGATTTTTTTTGAAATAATTTCACGAGCATGGCTGGTTTGGACATTTCATGATGGGATGTCCATCATCAGATACTCGTACCGCTTCCAGCTACGATTCTCGCAGGAGAAGACCCAGGTGAAATATCAAAAGTATATAAAACATTGGTACTGTTCAAGCTCTATCCAGAGAGTATTAAAATATTCAAATATTTTGGCGTAAAGTTTCAAAGCAGTTGATACAGACTCACAACGTATTTGACGCGGCTATAGCCTTGTCGTGTGATTCATAAAATTTATCATAATATAGTTCATTACAATATAATGAACTATGTTACAATATATGATATTATAATGAACTCTATCAAGATTTGGGTCCATTCTACTGTTTATATTTATGAAATGGTCACATTACAGCAGAAAGACGACCAAAGCCGGATGGTGATTATTGCCTGAGATTTCGAGATTTGTTTTTAATTTTGATACAATAATGTATCAAAATTTAATACATTGAAATTGTATCCAACTTATACACCAGCGATGAGTATTGTCTAGGTCTCCAGAAGTTTGTAAAAATTAGGTTTACATCCCAAACTGTGATGTCGTCTGGAATTCTTGGATGTGATGATAGAATCAAATTCAACAATTTGGAATTATTATCAAAATTTAATTTTGATAATAATTGTCGCTGTTCGATACACTGAGAAGAAATTTTTCATTTAATACAGCACCTGTATCAACTGGATCAAAATAAGCAATAATTAATATATCAGCAGCTGGTACACAAAATCCATGTAATATTAATAAAACTACAAGTAGCAACATTTCAAATGGTACTCAGCATCTACAATAGCTGTGCACAAAAGAAAGTCTTTACTCCATCTTGTATGTTCTGGATGGCGTCGTAGATTTTCACATCGTACAGCAACAGCAGCTCCCTGTATGAATACTGGTACTGGTATTACAGGTGGTGGATATGCATGAAGTGGTTATGGAAGTTCTGCTCATAGTATGTCTAGATGAAATTTTCAAGCTGCCCCTAATGGTACTGTTGGATTTAATCGATCTAGTAGTGGAATATTTGGAGTTAGTGGTTGCGATGGATTGGTAATTGGACGTAATTGTCACGATAATGGAACAGATTAAATAATTCAGGAATCCGTTATGCTGCATTATTTCCATCATCTTCAGAACCTGCTGTTAGCAGGATATATTGTTCAAGAATGAACGATGGATCTTCATTGGATACAGAAAATATGTCACACCTTCACAATAATAACAGTAACGACAACAACAATAGTGATGAAAACAATAAAAGGATTCATGGGTTATGAATGAAACCAGACAGTCTGCGAAATCATCATGGTGCAGGTGGGGGTGCACCAAGTGTTAGCAGCGACAACGGATTAAAAATAAGTATAAGTGCTAGTGAATTAAGAGGAGCAAATAGTTCACAAAGTGGTGCTGAATATCATCATCAATTCCAATCCGTGTTGACGAACCAAGAGATGAAGAAGAAGTAAATAATCAATCGGATAATTGGAGACAAATGGCTTGCCATCTAACAGATAATTTAAGGAATCCAAGTGCAGAAAGAGAATTATTAGTAAAAGCTATTTAACATCGTGAAAACATGTACTATCAATAAGTATATAAAATGCACAAGTACGTACATACTTATCTAGAAATTTAAGTAAAGTTGAGCAAATTACATTACCTGAATGTCATTTAATAATTTCTTTAGATATTCATTCAAAATTAAGTAAGTGTGGTAATAACGAGCAACGTGCTGTTTTAAAGTTATATATATATATATATATAGGTTATAAGTTATATGGAAAAAAGATCAGAAGCTGGAATTTTATATAGGCAAGCACTTGATATGTATAAACTACAATATGCTGTAAATTGTAATAATATGAATATATCTTTTAAGACTTTAATATTTAATTTGAAGAAAAAATCCGTGGTCATGATGCAGTCTCTTAATATGAAGAATATGAACGAATTATTGATTAAAATTTTTTAAAATTAAGTCTTCCAAGGAGGGGTGCCGCTACATACATTGTGTCCACTTTTCAAATTTTTTTTTCATATTATATCTTCTGTTTTCTTTTTCGCAGTCTACACTTGCGGACGGGGTTGCAGTAGTAAAAAATGATACAATGGAGGTCATTCAAGACGTGTTTGCCTCGTTATACAGAAATACTGGGGACTGCTTTGGTTCTGTCTCTTCATACCGAGCGTATTATTTTTAGATTTTATATCGCTATTTATAACACCCTTTGAATGACAATGACGTATTGCTGATGAATATGCATATTCTGCTGCTTCGTCTCCAGTGAATGTTCCATTAGGTGATTATTTTAACATTTTACGATTTGAGCACCTTCAAGGTACAAGTTGTACATTTATATACCAAATTACATTCGGGCTCAATTTTTTTATGAAAGAAAAGAGAAATGAAACTAAGTTTTAATTACAGACGTAAAGGATTAACTAAAAATATTTATACTTTATGTCAACTTCCAAAATGAAAAAAGGTTTTTTCATCAATAAAAAAAGTCCTTTTTCAATAATAAAAAATAAAGACTATTTTTCATCTACAAAAACTGCTAACGATTTTTTTTATCAAAACGCCTTCATTTATCCAAAATTTTGGTCATTTGAGCCGCTTCATTCGCCATGCACCACATAAAGCCGCCACCAGATACACCACGTAATACATTCAATGCTTCATTTCATCCGAAGATGATAATATTAATAATAATAATATTAGTTATGACTTCAACATTTAAAATTGATGTAATCCCAGACCTATCAGAACAGCTAGGGATGTCATTTAGGAAGTACTGATATTCCTTCCTGGTTCTATGAGGGAACACGTGATAAAACATTTTTTCGCAACTTTCATTATTTATACTTTACTGTCGTTTTAACATAAAAAATATATCGATAAAAGTTGGTAACTCCTTCTTTTGTTTGCAAATCTCCAATTTCCACACAGCACACATACTATGTGTACAGGTACACAGAACAATTTGTTCAGTGTACCTGTTACCGCGTATGGACTTTTAGGAATGTATTCAGTTGAGACGAAACTGCAACAACCAGTAGTGGTATGAAACACGAAGAAGATGTACTGAAACGTTTCTTCGGATAAAGCCAACTATTCTTTCTGTAAAATGAAAAAAATCCACTGAAATCTTAATCTAAATCAAGCACTACTTGATTTTGAATTTTATTTCAATAACATACATACACTACATCTTCCCTACTAGGAAAGATGTCTTGTATGTATTTTACTGTTTGTTTTCCACTTTGTTTTAATAATAATTGTAAAACATTATCAGAATGTATAGTCATGGATCCATCCAGAAACACTACCCTCGACATGATTTCTTGGAACAATAAGTCCACTAACATTATCAACCTGTTTTCGTATAAACATCTAACGAATCTCATCATAAAATACAGTGAAAAAACCAAAAGGTACAGCAGACATCCAATATTTCCAACTGATTGGGACGGGATGTAAAGCGTTAGCAACCGCTGGTACATACATACTATGTACCACCGGCTGCCAACGGATTAGTAATGAATGACCTCCACAATTTTTGCGAGCAAAGCAAACAATATAGAATCGACATCAACCAACCGCTGACAACTCTTTTTCTGCAAGCGAATAAAGTAAATACTAATCAAAACATAGTCAATATTTGAAAATCCATCATTTTTTGACTTTTTCGTGTTCTTGTAAGCTTGAAATTAAAAATAAAAATGAACTTCACAAAATGTGACAAAAAATATCATATATTTTTAAAGATTTTTCACATTTCTTAAAAAACCCGCCAAAGTCAAAATAAATTGGAAAGAAAGCTAAATGTTTTGGAACATGTTTCAATTTTGGTAGATACCCGAAAGAGGCGACTAATACTCGTATCTTCCTATTAGATAGTACTATGATAGTATCTGTTCAAAATGTTTCATTTTAAATTTTTTGTAAAATTGAACGCAGTCAATATCCATTTTAATTTTGATTCCGTCCAAATAAAATGAACATGTTCTACTAAAGTTTATTTGAAGCGTATAAATTCTTTCTGGAATCCGAAATGTTTTTGATAATTATCATTTTTGCTCCAATGTATCCATGCAAAACAGTTCTGACTATTTTCATGAAATTTTTTCTATGGATTTTCAAAGAAAACTTCACAAGATTCGGAAGTATCAAAAACATTTAAGAAAATACCTGTTTAGACCTTCCGAAGCAGATTTGGGTGAAATAGAAATCGAGAGTTACAGACGATGTAGAATTGCACATACCTCACTTGTCCTCACGATATCATCTTCCCACCAGCTCCCATTTCCTGCCACAGTACCTCTAATCTGGACTACATGACACCAAATAACCGCTCAATATCTATCCATATTCCATCTTTTCGCTTCGTGTCCGTCTTTTTGATTTCTTTTTTTTGGATGATGAATCGGCGTCGCGAATATCTGCCAGGTGGGAAATATTATACAGCTTATGTGGACTGCAATCCATATAAGCAATTTTTTGAAGTGTTGCAGATAAAATATAACGGCAGATATGTTAAATGCAGTCAACAGATATGTTGAATGCAGTCAGCACATGTGTTGAATGTAGTCAACAGATATGTTGAATGCAGTCATCAAAACTACCCGTTTTTCCATTATTGCCTTCATCATTACATAGAAATAAAGAAAAATGGCAAAGAGACACGTTGTATACATGTGAGCAAAGACTATGAGAACCGCTTTTCACTCAATAACCCCCCACAAATCATTAATTTGAAAACAACTCAGACAAGTGATGCCACAAAAGAGGCATTTCCAAGCCGTAAACAACCATTACGAATAATTGTTTCATTTCAAAACAACATCATCGAACAACCTGGAAAACTTATCCCAAACCATACAGATGCTTCAGCTGAACCAAATCACGCACCTGAGTTCTATTGCCTCCACTGCATCCGAATCTATCCAATAATTAAATAATAATTAATTGCCACCATTTTCTCCAGTTGAAGAACTTAATTTACCTCCGTTCGAACTATTAGCATTGGTAGACATCTTCAACGAAGTATGAGGATATATTGTACCTTCGTTAACAGCAACTACTTTATGAACGCAAATACAACAACAGCATCAATTATGTACCATAGTGTTCTTAAAATAGCCAAAATTCAAGGAAGCGTGGTGCACATGGAAAAATTGTGATAATTAGAACTTCAAGTAAAGGAAGGAGAGGTGGTAAAGGACCAAATAGGACAAGCGATTCAAGATCAATTCAATGTGATGTCTGCAAAGAGTGGAAAATTACAACAACACGAAGTATAACACTGAAGCTTGAACATGACTACTTGGAATCAGTCATCGGCGAAAAATCTGTTTGAATCATAGAAGTAGAAACGATTATATCCCAACTGCATATAATTATAATTTTGTTATTTATGATCAGAACAGAAATCAGAGTAATGTATTGACTTTACGTGCTTCTAGATGTAAACGTGGTCGTGTTAATTTATTCAGTACAGAAGATAGGCACACTCTAGGAACAAAGGTCGCTGGACACACAAAAAATCAGATTGGAAAGGAATATTGTTTTCTTTTTTATGTGGTGAAATGACGAAAAAGGTCCCAATTCATCTGTTAAATATAACTTATGTCCTGTTAACTTATTTGTCATCAAATGGCCTGGTCAGAGGGTAAGCTTTTTTTACTTGTGGCAGTCTACAATAGTTCTGCAGCAAAACATTCTACATCCGATAAGGGATAACTCCCTGGTTATCTTTCAGATTTATGAGAAATACAAGACTTGTGTTCTTATTGAAAAAGATATTATATAATTCAAAAGTTTATTGTGAAATGTTGAATGTAGTAAACCTAACCAATTTTTTTGAAAAATATGTCACTTCTCATAAATCCAATTTCCACAGGCAAATGTTTTATATAGCACCCTCCGTTTTTCTTACTTTTTGCCTTACCTTAAAGGGGAACTCCTAATTTTTAACATAGCCTATATGTATGTTCATTGCATGAAGACTGCACAAGTGATAGATGCACGGAAGTAGTTGACTTCATTCAACGTACATTACTAAATTGAGGATATACCATGCCCTAGAAAGTAAAGTTGTCCCCGATCCGGGCCATTATCAGATATTTTGTAGGTGCTATCGAATTTAATCCGAAATTCACTCTGCAAAATGTTTAGCATCATTGGAGATACTGCCAAAACATTCAGATCATTGTTCGGCCATGTCCTCCCCCCAACCAAATCCATCCATATAATTTCCGATTGCACTAGGCTTCAGCAACTATCGTTGTTAGTTTTACTTTCTTCGAGTTGTTATAATGCCCGTTATCCGCAAATGTGCAGTTTTTCCTTTTTAGTTCCATACATTCCGACATCCAGCACACCCATCGAAACCCGAAACCCCTACATTCATTGAACTTCTTGTAGTTACTCTTCCGTTGGCTGTCTAGTTCCACAAATGGAACCATAGATTCATATGTTTCAAAAATATTTCAAAGTAGATCTGTAAAGTATAATCAACCATGCAGCTACCAATTAATCGAATTAGTCGCCGGCGTAAGAGACGAATACATGCCAGTAACTTGATTAGAGATGAGATACCGAAATTTCCAGTGACGACAATTTTCGTCCGTCACACCTCCGGCTGTAGTCTCATCAAATTCTCATGGATCCCAAATGACAGCAAAGACGGAATGCCAAATCTTCTAATGAAAGTTTTGTCCGGATGCACGGCCGGTTTCCCTCTTGTCTCAAATTAGTCCCGAATATAAGATGATTCAGGACGCTTCAGATTTCCAGTATTACCGCGTTGCACTCCATAAGTTCTCTCATCCTCCGCACTCCGTTGCTGTTGTCGTCAAATTAGTCCGCTTAGCCTATGAACTGTCGATTCGACAGCTTTAGATACTACGTACTCGGAGTACGTAGTAATGTCAGTGAGTAAATAAGGAGCTAATTTGTTATAAATGTTACTTCATTCGATAATTGCATAAATGAATTCAGTCCCTGGATGTGTGGAGCGACCTTAGTATCCAAATAAAATTATTTTCTTTCGTGTATTCAGAGGGTCGAAGACACAATGGTGACTTCGTCAACTCTACTTGCAGTTGACAGAAATCGGGCACGCATTGTGCACGTGGGGATCGACTTTACTCTGATCTTTGGTGATTGACCAAACTGAGGAGTGTGTGGATTCAGTTTCCTTTATGCGTTGTGAATCAACCTCTTGGTATGAATATATATATATTTCGATGAGATTTTGTTGATAAAAGCTGGATTGTCTGGTTTTTTCTTTATGTCTAGCTTCTTTATTTGTTCTCCCCTCTCCGGGTAGCGGTATTTAAACTATGTCATTCTAAATGTATTAACACGTGTAGTTAGAATTCAGCTGTTCGTAAATGGTAACTAGCTTTAATTCAGTTTAGTCAATTTCGCATTCATTAATGCTAAATAGTGTGAGATGTGCATGCAGTAATACACACACATTTTGAGTGAAAAACGTGTAAAGAATCGCTATATTCATGTGTCCCATACTGTCGTACATTTTGAATCACAGGAATTACTCGATAAAATCCATTCGCTATTTGACAGTTGTAGTTCCACTTCGAAAATTGTTGAAATTGTTGATGCCGGACGCTCTTACCGTTTCCAAAGTTTTCAAAATCGCATATTTTATATGCTCTTTTCCATCACATCCTAACGGCGAAGAGTAAATTCCCGCCTATTTTTACCATTTCAAATCAAAATCTTTCGTCATGTCCTTTCATGTTAACGTGTCACGTAAAAGTGCGACCAAAGTTTATGTCTCAACCAACTTTCACGTACACCACCACCACATGACGTGCAAAATTGTTTAAGACGATATGATTCGTCTAATACAGTTTACAATAAACACATTGTATCCCACACTGTCCGTTTATCCTTCTTAAACCCCCATGGTGATAGAACTACGAAAAATCGGTCAACGTCTTAAAAGTGTCGGGATTATATAGTTGCAGTTTAATTAATAAACTGTATTGCCAACACTCGACGTTTGGAGTTGCTCTTTGAACAGAATGGTTTCTGAAATGCCAGTCAGTTTCAAAGGGTCACAATCCTGCACCCGACAATTCATTGTGACGCCAACTAATGGATAGTTCATGATGTGAGAAGAATTGTGGCATGATGAGAACGGTAAAGAGATAACAATCAAATCTTGATTATGGTATCTTCACGTTCATGAAATTTTAATGCTGTGAAGTTTTAGAATTGATGGAACGTAGATCGTTTCAGCCATGGATATATCTGACAGGAGAAAGAGGAAGAAAACTAATCACTAAATTACTAATTGAAAAAATTAATTGAAAAAATTAAAACAAGATCAATCACATGAACAATGTGAGTCATAACACAGAAAGAGCTATATAGAGCGACCATGAGGTAAAAGAAAAAATAACGGAGATAAAACAGTTGTTGAGTGTTGGAATAGTAAATTGGATAACATAAAGAGAAGAAAAGGCTCAAGAAAATGGAAGAATCTATCGGAGAAAAGTTCACATTCCTACGTGCTTGAGGTATTTTGGGATTTCTGTAGAGAGAAGGGGGTACGGAGAGTTTATTTCCTGAAAGAGGGATCTGTATCAAATTATGTGAAGAGTTTTGGTCAATGAGTAGGATAAATTATCAGTAGTGGAGACACGATTCATATTGATGTTGGACTTATTGATATGATGGTAAAGATGATAATATTTAATATCACTACGTTTCCGTTTTTTGGTTTTGCCAGTATGTAGAGCTATGCCCACTGCTCCGTTGTTTTCGATGAAGAAGGGCATGGATGAAATGGATGAGGAATTCAGAGGTTTTTTCCAAGTCAGAGTCCGTGTATGTTTGAAGGAGAGATTGAGAAGAATTTCTGAATGTAATATCATCGTGGTACCATGATGGTGAGAAGTACCATTAAGATATCTTGCCAAATGGATGAACAGGAACAAGTCGGATTTTTGTGAGTTTATTGATGAATATGGCCAGTCGTCCTGCGGAAACAGCAATATCGTATCTGGTTCCATCGAAAAGGTAATGGATACCCCCAGTGTCGAAATAGAAAGTTCCTTCTGATCATGAGTAAAACTTTCGGCCTCACTCTTGCCATCATAGTCCGGTTTGTGGGGGAGAAAAGAAAGGTAATACAATAATGGTTGTTTCACCCGCATTTTTGATTATGTATGCTTTCAGGTATTGGAAAACATTTCAATATCATGTATATATGTAGTGGTGAGGAGGGAGCCATCAATAGCAACTGAAATTAATATACAGAATTTTTCAATTTTTTGCAGTAAGGCAAGAATTGGCGTGTAATTATATATAGTTGGCGGATATAAGGTGTAAATGAAGGTATGAGTGAAGGCCGGATAAGATATATAGCATGCTGGTTTAGAACCATGTTGGTTTTTAGGTATGCCCATGGACAATTAGGGTGGGCGTATGTGCCATATGAAAAAGGCATTTCACGTACGTATTACATATGTTCATATTCATGGTGTTCATATGTGAAGGCCTATATGATATGAACGTGACATATATGGATTTTATAGTGGTTTAAAAGAGTGAATAGAAAGCGAGATGAGGTTTTTCTGCAGAGTAGGCTGTTGTGTGGTTCTCTAACTGTATATTTGGCTTTGCGCGATAAAATGGATCTACCGTTGATTCGTATGTAACGATAGGACATTTTTAAATACTGGTGGTAACAATTGGATTACATTGTTGTCATTTAGTTGAGTTACTTCTCGATCGTGGGTAATAGCCCAAATGTCAACATCGGGATATTTTGTGAGTTGCCGTATGCGTTTGGGAGGGATAGTGTATATAGCAACGGTTTTCAAAGTGCAATTCTTGTGAAATGTTTTGAAAGCCTTGCTGGTTATGCGGGTTCGGTCGAATTTGTGATAGTATGGAATAAATAAACGTTGATCGACATATTTATAGTTGAGAGGGATCGAGGTATTAAATTGCATATTAACGGGTGGTCGTGTGATGAAAGAAGCTTGTATGTCTGAATTTGGAGTCAAATTTCTGTTTGTTTGCATTTGAATTGACGAGAGTACTGATTGATCCAAATCGGATAATTAGTACTGGGAATTGTAAATTTGGTTACCAAATAGAAATTGGTTATTTTCTTGTTTTTGCATGTCGTATGTGATTGTACTTGCAAATTGCATCTATGAAGGCAAAATACATAAATTGGGTGGGTGTTTCCTGTAGGCCAAAGATGAACATACAAAATTCACCAATGTTCTATTGATACGTGATACAAGATAGTTGGATTAAGGTTGATGGAAAGTATTTTTTTTTGTCGATTCCATTGTTGTTTTGCAATGATATAATCGTTTGTGATTGAGATTATCGCACGATATCGGATTGAAAACATTTTACTGATGTAGTTGAGTATTGTAGGTATGATTAGGGGAAGTTGGGACCGGTATTGTATCGGCTGTGCAATTATATAACGAGGGAATGTGTACATGAACGTTAAAGTGTGTCGGTGCGCTCTGCAAGATCCGGGTTTTATTTGTAGCAAGTTTTCGCTTGAAATGGATTGAACTGGGTGGAGGCTATAGTGTGTGATCTGGGATGGGGTGGTTGCGCAGTTTTATCATCCGCACAGCATGACTATGTGATGAATGTAGTGGTATTGTTATCTGAGTTCTGGCTGGGAAATATTTCTTCGTATAATTTGTCGAAGCTTTGTAAGTAGGGCATGATTATACGAAGTAGGGAGCGCTAATATGATGTCATTCTCTGTAAGTTATTGAATGAAGGAAGGGAGGGATGTAAGGTGTTTAGTGGTGGACACTGTACGACGAAAGGTGGATTTTAGATTGAAGTTGGTATTATATAGAGTCAGTGTTAGGTTTACATTTTTAAAATTATGATATGATCATTATGGTGACTGTATTCGTGATTGGATGATATTGGGGAATTAGGAGGTAGAGCAGAATTTGTTCTGGATTTGACTGCGGATTGTTGTTTTAGGTGACAAACTGAAGGTGTTTTAATTTTTCAATTCAATGGTTTTTATCATAAAGTTCTTGAATATATCAAGTCATACACGTGAGATATAGAGGTATGAGATAGGTAGAGTTTGGATTTTTTCTAATCCCCTTAATGACAAATTGCATTGATGTGGTATCGGTATGAATATTGGGAAATTATGCGGATATAAGGATTGTGCGTAGTTTATCGTTCATCGTAAAGTATTGATTTCTAGATTCTTATTTGTTCACAATGATATTGAAAAAGCCTCATCTGCAGGAACTCATGGTCGGCAGGTGTTCTTTGATTATTTTTGCTGCACTTTCCGTATACTAAGGCAGTGGTTGAAAGGTGTACCTGGAGTGATGATTTATTTAGCTATATCTTAGGTAAGAGATGTTATGAGTACACTAGTGAATGAAGTCACTAATCTATGATTTTCTCGATCAAAATAATGGTTCCATTTCAAGATTTTGCGCAATTTCCAACCTTTCCACTTCACAGTGAATGGCAAAAAGACATGGTTCCATATTCTCAGTATTGACAGTGGGAAGTGTGAGCTGGTGAAAAGGAATGTTACTCTGGTTTCGATTTTGTGCCATTGTATTATTAATGATATACATTGTTGGATATAGTAGGGGATGATATGTGGTGTAAGGTATGTTAGATTTGGTGTGTAGAAAGTAGATATGTCGATAATATTTGAAATATTTATGCCGTCTATATCGTATCGGTATGGTATAGGCTAAGGGAGTATAATAAAAAAGATTAGTAACATAGTTATTTCGAAGTTTAGTGTAATAGGCATATAACATGTGGGCATGACGAGAACCGTGAATAGAGAACAATCTAAACTGGATTGTCTCTTCACGTTCATGATATTTTAGTTCTGAAATGTTAGAAGTGATGGAACGTGTAACGTGTCAGCCGTGGAAAGGTCTGACAGTAGAAAGGTTCAAAAGAATTGCTGGTTTATAAGAGTAGGCGATGGCGATATTGAAAGATGGTCAACTGGACTTGAATTTACGCAGATAGAGGAAGAAAGGGAGGTACAAATTTAAAAAATGCAGAATCTAATCAGAAAAGTCACCTGTAACAGTAAAAAGTTCAGATCATCTTTTTTATTGAAATTGGATAGATGTCAATCGTACGAAGATAACTGAGGTTGAGGTATTTTTGCAACAGTGAATACGGTAAAGTAAAAATCATCTAGCCGATACTTAATTGGAAAGCAGGAGAAGAAACCGAAAGAAACTTCTAGAAGATTCCATTCAGTGATACGAGAGACTCCTTAGAACAGTCTCACTGCATATGTTCGTAGCGAAATCTGTGATCTCCTCAAAGATACTGAAACGCCAAGTGTATCACAGCACAACATACCAACGGGGATAAGAAAGTCGAAATATACTACTCAAAAAGTAGACTATATTGATATGACAGTCCCAGAAGGAGGACTTAGAAAGTAAAATGGTCTTCTTTTTGGGTTCTCCCCTAGCTTCAAATGCTGTC
>JAULBU010020345.1:0-19502 GCA_032358235.1 Odonthalia washingtoniensis | reverse complement strand
CACTCAGGCGTCCGTTTAAGACACTTTATATTGTTCAGAAGATAAAAATAGGAAATAAATACAGTTGTCTCGGGCGCTTTTGTCGTTTCTCCGCAACACCGGTCAATTATTGCACCCAGAAAAGGAGAAACCTCATCAATTCTGTCGAAGTCGGATGCTTCTAACATACCTAGGATTCCACTGTCAGTAAAAAGCCCTGACAGATTTTCATTGATGATTCCCTTGGCGAAGTCCACATGTAGGTCATACCCAATAGAATGTTTCTCAATATTAGAAAGAAAAACGTTAAGAAGCCGCAGTACTAACTTACGGATTGTCTTAAATAACCTCTTATCACCATTTGCATTTCTAATTGAAGTAGGATACCATTTTTTGTCCTTTAATATGATACTTGCTGTTTCTTTGATCATTTTGGAAACGCCAAGTGACAAACTATGCATTGGCTCAAATTTGAAAATTGAACTTATATCAATGGTAGGATAGATACCAATCAACGGAAATGTGGAGAGAACGGGTGGAATTGTTAGCATAGATAGGGAATTAAATTCATCCAAAACAGCTGTGTCACCGAGATGTAGATGGCGCATCATCTAATTGGTTCTTCGTATCGTCCGTTCACACGTAGTAGTGCATGAGCCAAGTTAGTTTAATCGAACATCACAGCGATGACAAGGGGATAACGGTGTATTGTTTCTCTTGACAATGGTCATATCTTCTGCTTCTGGTAAATCAGCGATGTAAGAAGAAATAACAATGTGGGCTCTTAAGATAAATCTTTCTTTTGTCTTACAAACTAAACCCTATACAGCTATGTTAGTAATAGAACGTAAAGAGAATTCAACGCTCTCATTAAGGGCTTTCAACATATCCACACGTTTGATTGGTTTACCTGATGTAGATTGCTTACCAAATTTTCCAGAGTAGGCTACTTCGTCCTCATCAGCATTATAATATCTATCGGAAAGATGTGCAAAAAAGGTTTTCGTTTCTACAATCTGATTTCGCCGCGCAGATTCCTTGAAATTTAAAAGGTTCAAATGAATAGGATAAAAACTGAAATGTGACGCATTCCAAGATGTCACTGACTTATCACTGTACAATTGTAAAAGTGCAACAAATGATTCTTCTCCGTGTTGTTCATTCGTTCACCAATAAACGTTTCCATCCTTGTTCTCCTTAATTGCATCTCTCACCACTTCGGCAGCCTTTCCTAGATCCGAATTTATGGGATGACTCGTAACATTACTCTTGAACGATTGTAAAATAATATCGCCATAGTTAGTTGAAAGTATCTGCCGTTTAAAAGTTTCCATTGGATCACGTAAATATTCTTCAAAACTGACACCCTCCTTGTCTGTATTTTAGATTGTTTGAATCCATCCCTTTCAAGATCATTTGAAAACAATTCCCATCTATATCTCATGACGTCCTCTACAAAATGAAATGTTGTAAAAAATGTACCAATAAAAGTTGAATTGTATTTCAAAACAGACATAAATTCATTACGAACCCTTTCACTGGAGCCCATCCAAATTTTTATGAACGCTGTACATAAATTGTCTGGCTGCATCTAACTCATTAGGAGTGAAATTGTGTCCCACCTCATAGTTCGTAGCATCCGCAAACAGTTCTACAGGCAGATTACTTCCGAAATTATCACCTTTACATGTATTTGTTTCAAATTCTAGGAATTCTTGAAGTTGATTGGTAGTTACTCTGCCCACTGACAATCTAGTAGCACCGGTAAGACCAATTATACTCTTAGAGATACCCATACATCTCCTTCGCATTGTCCCAAATCTTGGAGGAATATTCCGACAGAGACGACGGGGTGCTCACGAGAGTTGTGACATGACAACGCGTGAAGACTTTTACCGCGATTATTACATGACGGAAAATCACACCTGAACGGTTTATTCACCACTATTGGCTCGTAAATAGAAGGAAATTAATCTTACCAGAAAGTTTAAAATTAAACTTTTAACAATATTGAAAATTCAATTACGTATATGTTATGCGTACCTTTTAAAGCTAAAATTTGTTTATTTTTTTCTCGTCAACGGCGCCAACTTTTAAATTAAACAATATACCTTTTCAAAATGCTTCGAAAACAAATTGGAAAAATAAGAAAAACAAAATTGTTTACAGTCAAACTTTTCAAAGAGCTGGAAGGATAAATTCTGCCAAGTTTAAGTTGGTGATGTTTCTCCTTCCAAGTCTTTTGGGACGTCTATACTATATTGTATTGAATTGGCCAGTTACAAAATAAATTGAAACAGAAAAATTTGCTTTTTGCTTCAACATACCATCTGGAAATTTAGTACAGCTTGTTGAACTAGTCGTTGGTAAACTCATCTACAGCGCGAGGTTTTATAGAAAAATTATTTCCATTTTCAAAAAATTTAGACAACAAATTGGAAAAATTTTAAACCCCAAAAAATTACATTTTGGCGTTTCAATTTTTTTTTCAATTTTTTTGGCCAATATTGTTTTTCGAAAATACAGACGTGATGCAGCCTATTGAGATCTTTATGGAAAGGGATATATTTGAAAATGTATACTTTTTCACTTATAAATGTACCGAAATCAGAAACATTTTTTGTCCAAGTGGAGTTTGTTATTTTGCAAAAAATTCGATTTATGATTTTTCGCTGCAAAAAAATCAGAAATCAAATTTTTCCGAAAACCAACTCCACTTGGACTAAAAAATGTGCATACAGTGTACAAATCGTAATATTTGTTAAAAGAAACAATTTGTATAGCCGTTACAGTTTGTATAAAGGTACGATTGAACTTGTTCCTAATAATATGATGAATACTATTCATAATAGTATTATTAGAAGGTATTTCAAGAAAAGAACAGTATCTGTCAAGGATATGCCGAAAAGGCATTGATCGTAAATCGAAGATGATAAATCGTGGCGAGGAAGACAACCCACACAAAGACCGGAAAAGGAAACATTGAAACAATCTTCCCAAATGTGGACAAGGAATACATTGGAGAATTCAGAACCGCAGTTGAAAACGGCAAGAGTTGATCGTAATGGAATTGATGATTCGGAACAAGAAATTGAAGGACGTACATACAATGCATGTATTGAAATGCCTGTTTTACGTCGTGGTCAAACGAAAGGTAGGGTCCGTGGGCGTTGCGGAAACAGAAGTGGTGGTATGAGCAGATTAAACAGTATTCGTCCTAGTTATTCTTCATCCAACAGTAATGGGGCGGACAGTTATAATACCGAGAACATGGATGCCAGGACAGTGAGTGATGTCATTCAGAATAGTCCAGAAAACGATCCAGTTATTGTAGAAGTGGTTAGTCCCATCAACGACCTAGATTTGCCAACAAAAGAAGTAAAAATGGAAGAATATAGAAAACTGGAAAGTGTTCGCAAATTGACAAGTGAAAATAGAAGAATATATATTTACATGAATGCATTCAAATTATCGTGTACTAAAAAACCGATGAACTGTTGAAGAAGATAATTTAATCAAGGCTCCTCAATCTGAAATTATGAAATTAGAAACGAAAATATCGACTTAAAAGGGACTATTCAGAGCCTACAAGTGCAAAATAAGGAATTATTTCGGAAAATGTCTTTGAACAACAAGAACCGTGGAAATTATGTGGACAGGACGATCAAAGAATTACCAACGAAATATTTAGGGATTGCTCTTGCAGTTGACCAGATAATGGATAAGTGGGGATGTGAGGGAACATGTGAGTTGGAACCAAATATAGATCGAAATGTAAGAAACTGGACCAATCGCTCGGAAACTGTGCTGGAAAGTGGAATCAACGGGTTGACGAATCAATGATATGCCCAACTCCGTTTCATTTTCTTTGAAACTGAAAGGATATATATGTTCCCTCTGTCAACAGAAAGAAAGATATTATCTGCACTATACTCCGACTGGAACTGTCATGTGGAGAAAATTTACAAATCTATTCTACTGAAGTGTTTAAAAATCATGTTATAGAGGAGTTGTTCAAGTTTGGCACTATAGAGTCTCGATTATGGCAGATGCTATCTGATTCATGTAGTACGATAAAAAGAGTTGCAAATGTCGGATTGTTTGAAGCACTTGGGAATGTTTCGTTAATGGCGAGGTTTAATTTGAAAGAAGCTGAAGAAAAAGAAAGAAAGAAAGAAAATGGACATATATGTCGCGAATAGCAAGATAATGAGAAAAAATGGAAACAGGGTATTAGACATGACGTGGTGGCGCACTGCCAAATGTGTTGTTATGCAGTTACATGAAGAAGGTACTGCAGCAGAACCTGATGGATTAATTGACAAGGACGAAGAAGGGAAGTTGAATTTGTTTCATAACAAAATTGGTCCTGCAATTTTGCATAATTTCATGGGATATATACCGAACGAAGAAGCAGGAAATATTGTGGAAGGGTCTACCATGAGTATTTCTTGCGTAAATGCGTGGATTTATAGTTGCGTAACATTATTAACTATGGAAAGATACCGTGGTGGGCTTCGCCAACAATAATTCATCCAAATGTATTCAAAATTTGTGAAACTGGCAACTGAACAGCTAATTAGAAAAATAAGATTGTTTGTAGAAGAATGGAAGCCCGGAGAGTTAGAAGTTACAGATTGTGAAGTGGATGAAGAGGAAAGTAGTCTGAAAGAAGTGGAACGTAACGTCACAATAATTGTAACGACGAACAGCTCGAAGAAACATTTTATTTATGTAAACTCGCATTAGTTTACAGGAATACATTGGAACAGAATGTGGAATTATACATGATTGTTACATCGCAGAAATAGCATCCGATTGGAAAAGTATTAAGAAAATTGGAATTCCATATATAGAAGGACAAGTTCATAGGAATATATTCGAAGGTGAAGAAAGTAGTGAAGTAAATTGAAAGACGGGGTAATACTAGTAGGAAATAAAATGTAATTTTAATTAAAATAATGTCCACTACGATGTCATGTGCGAAATTGTCTTCTTCGGTTCTATTTCTTCACAATTTAGCGAATAACATTCCCTATAGAAACGATTAATATAAAACCGCTGCTTTGCCCATGGTAATTGTTCGGTAAAAGAATCAATTCTGAAATTATACCTGAGCACATGTATTGATGAACAAATTGTATCAAAATCTATAATACCGTACCACTCTCCTGTCTCCAAAATGTTTTCCATAGATGTTGTAATATCATGGGGTATTGTGTAGTCCACGTTAGATGTTGACCAACGCAATCATACACAGTTCAGAATTTTTTCGACGTTGTCCAAAGGCTGAGTGAATTTCATGTATTGATCGAAAGTCATTTCTTTCTTGAACATGGTGTGAAACGACTTTATGTGGAATAGAAGTAGCACTTTTGTGATATAGTATACCGGATTATTTCTATAACCACACTTGATCAGAACGAAACTGTTCCTGATTTCCATGCTAGGGACAAATTGTTTAGTTTTGCAAAAATTCGTTCCCTATTGCAACGATGTTTTCGCGGGGTGGTAATGGACAATATTTATAACACTATCATACTGTGTCATAGTGGGGAGATGGCTCCCAATTATATGCCCCAACTTGACGAAAGAAACAGAAATTTGAGAGTCCGCAAACAAATGTTCATTAGCGAGTAAATAGTTTCGAATAAGGTCAGTGACGACTTTAAGACAGGTACGTGATAAATTGATGAATATAGGGCAGATATCTTGGTTTGTAGTCTCGCTACATTGCTCCTTTCCTCGTTTCATGGCTTTTAATTGCTGCAATGAAACCGATACTCCATCGCGCACCAAATATGTAGATCGTTGTTCACTGGAATGTACTGGGGACGCCGTTTACGACGAATGTTGAGTAAAATTATGGCTGATTCCATTGTTTAGAAACGTAGCATGCTTCGCACTAAGTCGTAAGGAAGCTATTGATGGTACCATATTTTTTATAATTTCATCCATTCGTGTTGCAAATCTTTTGGGAGTAGAACTATGTGGTTACTTAAATAATGTATTGAAGTGATCGTAAGGTAAAGCATCAATTATATTAAGACCTCCAAATTTGGAGAGATCTTCTACGACATGTTCTAGTAGATGGAAGTTCAATGTATGAATTCCAATATCACAATGTTCCTCAAACGTTTCTATGCATTGAAATTTAGGATGTGGTATTCGTTTTCTAATGCCAGAAATGTTTTCCTCTAACCATACGTGGTGTGTATTGTCAAAAAGTAAATCTTGCATTAAATCTGTGTAACTTGTGCAAATAGTTGTAGGAGGTGAATCATCTTGATAACCAGTAACCCTATTGATATATGCTGGCACAAATGGAAAAATATTATCCAAACATTTAAATCCTCATCATCTAACATTCCTCTAATGGAATTATTTAGAAAAACATCATTCAGCTGCTTTGAATTCTCCTTTGATGAGAAGTCAACACGCACACCAGGATCGCCAAACTGATTTTTTATGGCATCCATAAGTTAATTGAAAGCCCGTAATAAAACGGTGCGCTGTGACGGGAATGTTTTCCGTTTATGCGTTTGTCCAAGCCTTGTATGAACAAATTTGAACTTGAAAGATATGTCATGAAACATGTCTTAATTGCATTTGATGTACCGAGATGAAGGTTGTGAAATGGTTCATATGTAAACATTGAAAAAAGTCCTGGAACAAGAAGAATAGGATGTCTTGTTGTTAAACTTTTCCAGAAATGGGATCCACGGAACAGTTGAAATATCCTGCATTATTTCTTGAGATGTTTTCTGTAGTAACTTCTTCTGTAGTGCTATTGATTCTGAGGGTGATGATTTCAACAAATCAGAAACCTCATTTCTCCTACTTTTGACGGAGACAACAGTTCTGGGTGCTGACATAGTTCCATTCTTGAAGTTCCGTAAGGTTCCGAAGCATCTCATGCATGCACATTTTGGCGTAAAATTGTGTAAAACCCCTGACATGTCTTTACTTTCTGGTATATCACAGCAGTATGAAACTATAATGTGGAAAAATTCCATATCTCATTGGGTTTGGTTAAAACATTGAAAACTTCTAAAGACTGTTCGACTAATAGCTCAATAATCAAAGTCATTGCTTTATGCAGAGAAACAATTTTATCATCTCTTCCCCATGACGAAGAGGTCAGTTGTACATGGTCATCAATTGAAATAACGTCATCAGTATCTGAACCATCGTTGAACGGCCACTTTTCTCCATCATGCTGTGATTGTGATCCTTGTGAGCCGACAGGATGGATTTCAACCAAATTATATCCATGGTCTATGAGGACCCTTCTTGTTTCAAGAGACAGATTAAGAAATATGACATGTAGGGGTTATCCAATTAACGAATGGGTCTTCAAAGTTGTTGCTGTTTTATCTGTATATATCTGTAACATTTCAACAAAATACTTAGGCATTGTAACTCTACTTTGATTCCATTCAATTGAAGGAGACTCACTACACATAATATATGTTCTTATGGACATGCACAGGTCTGTGAAGAATTGTGAATGCAGCGGATGAGAAACTTATGCACGGTCTAGTTCGTTGTAACATGGTCTGAATTTCATGTCATTATCATTTATCACACTCATCTGTATACTGAAGACCTCAAAGATGTTTTTATTGTGAAAAACGGCCTTTCTATTATCGTCTGAAGCAGTGCTGTATGGAACCTCAACTTTTTGGAAACCATGATCCATTAGACTCTGAGTTACTGTTTTGTCGACAAGTAATATACATTGCTTCAAACTACTTATTTAGTTTCGAACAATGTCTGCATTGAACGTTTCTTTTCGAAGCGACTGTATAACCTTGCCGGCAGCAGAAAAACATATGTCATCTGAAAGTGCCAACAACTGGTTTGCGACACCTGACACATTGCTCATTTTTCGGCAGGCATTGATTTTTCTGTTACATCAGGGCTGAATATTGTATATGGTACGTCATCGAGTTCGCTGGTGTCGGTGGGTGACTCATAGATCGCAACAGATGGGGCACCTTCCCCCGACCTGTCCAACCAATTGTTACTGTTCCTGCTGGTTGTAATCGTTGCATTTTCTTGTACTTGCATTCTATTCAATGCCATTTGAAATTATTCAATATGTTGGTGGAATATGTGAAATAATTAGTATTTCCTACAAATGTTTTTGTAATCATTGTTGTTGGATGTCATTTGATTTTTGAAATGATGTTGGAAATAACAAACGACCACCATTCTGTTTCATGGGAAAGATTGGTATTGTGGTAGCAAATAGTTAAATCGATTATTTATAAATTATTATATTTACAGAATAGATATAATAATGAAATGGATTCAACGCATTATTCCAAAATTTCAACAAGTTGTTAGATTTTTCAAATTTTCAAAATTTCAAAATTTGAACAAATAGGGACCATATAATTGTTTCCATTATAAATAACGACTTCGAATGTGATACCATAAGACTGTGATGAAATACTCTGACAGTGTGCTGGACAGACTCTGCACATAATTTTCCCAATGGATTATACGAAAGTAAACCCATTGTGGTATGGTTTGTCATTTTCTATGTCACATAATTCAGCAGTCTCTGGATCATGTCAGTGTTCCTGTTTTTGTAAATTTTAATCACGAGGAGCACGGACGGCACGGTAGTGTCTATAAAAAGGATGTAGACAGTAGATTCCCCTCGCCTAAACTATTTATGAAATTCCAGAAGTTGAAACGGTGGGGTTTTCGTGCACGTCTTTGAAAAAAATATGTGCTATTTGTTTTACTGTGTAAACAGGAGAACATTATTTCACTGCGTAATTATGTGAAGCTTTCATAAAGTGTTTAACTTTTCAACCACCACGTCATAGTTATCAGTTTGAACGAACGCATTAATTATGTTGTCGAACATTTCATCAAGAGGACCGTATTCCTCTGTTTTTACCATTTTGTTCACATGTTCCTGTATACGAACACCACACTGGTTTGTTCAACAAACTAATGTGATGATCATGAACAGACTAGTAGTCGGAGTCCATGGGTGAGAAGTTGTCACCCATGGACCTCGAATACTAGTCGTTGTGGATAGTGTCACCAAATCCTTCTGTATAGCTCCAATACTATTAAAACTATACAGAAAGATTTGGAGTAAAGTATTAAAACTATAAAAATTAGGAATGTGTCGGTATCCACAACGCGGAAGCCACCGCAGAGGACAAATCCGAACTCAGCATCACCATGTGATAAATAGGCATTATAAAGTCAAGTCCGCACTCGTAGTCTGAGATACCCCCGACCCATGGACCCCGACTATTAGCACAATACTGGAAGATATGGTCTAGGTATCCACAACACGGAAGCCACCGCAGAGGACAAAGTCGAACTCAGCTTCACCACGTGGTAAATAGTCATGATGAAGTCAAGTCCACCCTCTTCGTCTGTGAAAGACCCCGCCTCATGGACCCCGACACCGTATCCCCCATCACAGATTTAATGTGGGGAAAAGGAAAGTACAAATGCTTGAAAAGAAAAGGGAGTAAAAAAAATCTTAGCAAATGTTCGCAGTCCTGCTTTCATAGCCAATTCCTAGAGATGAATTACAGGTTAATTTACGTACTACCTTGCGTTTTCTGAAAAGCTCTTCTTTCTCTTAGTCATAATTTTTTCAACCAACCGTTCAGTCCTTTTGAAAAATATCAAACGGTCGAATTGCATTGTTCAGCATTAACCTGGATGAATTCCAAGTTAATTTACATACTACTTTGCGTTTTCTAAAAAACCCTTCTTTCTCTTTGTCATACTTTTTCAATAAACCGTTCAGTCCTTATAAAAATTGACAAACGGTATGCATATATCATTGTTCAACACCTTCAAATTTGACAAACAATTGTAGAGAAATAACACGATCAACTTGATCGTGTAATTTCTCTACAAATGTTTGTCGAATTCTATGGTGACGGATTGTAGTAGATGGTCACCATCTACAACGGTCGCTACCACGGTGGTAGCAACCGTTCTCATAATTTTGAAAGTAATTGTTCATCGTGTAATTTCCCTACAAATTTTTGTAGAATTGGAATGGTGGTAGATAGTAGTAGAGGGTGGTAGCAACCGTTCTTACAAATTTGAAAATTGAAAAAAATTGAACTGTTTTGTCCAGCTGGATGGGCAAATAAGTCAAAAACGAATTTTTTGCAAAATTTCCCCATCCAGCTAAACAAACCATATCAATGTTTTTCAAATTTTGTACAGAACATAGGAACGGTTGTCATGACATTATTACAACATGTACTGTTGTACAAATGAAAGAACCGAGTTCACGTAAAGATTATTACATGTACTGTGAACTTACGTTTATCATCATTGACTAACAAAACAATTTGCACGATCATATCATTGCAACATATTTCAACTTCAACCTTGGACGACTTTCCTCACCTTTAAGCAACCATATCAACTTTCAATCAACTTAATACTACAAGATCAACATTAAAAAACGTTCCCTCAACATATTTCAACTAGTGAAGAACGACAAAATAGAATTCAACAATGGCGATCGCATCAACGAACCCCTCACGTCTGCATCGTTATCTGTCTGTAAAAGGGGAGGCGGTATTTCACAAGTCGGTACTTGGTGAACAGTTTGGAAACGATTGTAGATCTAGGGGTATTGCAGCAGGTGATATAGTTATATTATTCTTCCTAGACTGTACTTCTGCAGATGATTTCACTAAGTTTTCGAAATTCAACAGGACAACAGATTCAACTAAAATTTCAAAAGTTTCGGTTTGGAGTGCGTTAGTAACAACGAAACCGTTTTGTGGTCACACTCAAGACGATGAGAAGGTTTACATTGGAACATTGACACAACGGAGGGGGTACCCGACAGTCTGGATAGTATCATCTTCGAAGAGGTTTTCATCAACAACAAGTACAAGAAAATGCCATGCCCGTATTATCTGCTGTCAAAAGTAATAAAAACTGCTAAGACACTGGATTATTTGGAGTCAGAGAAAATATCTGTGCACTGCTAGGATACCCAGGCAACAGCCAATGACAATCTACGTGGAACCTGAAGAAGTGGTAATTGAAAAGGAAACAAACGAAAAGGAAAAAACGATGTATAGGATGATGATAATTCGTTGAAACTGCACAAGTGCAATATCACCAATTACAAGACCGTGGAGGTGTTTCAAAGAGAACAACAAATACGAGCTGTCAAGAATATGCACCGCTACGTGTACTAATCACATCGAGATAATTTCGTGGAGTCGTTTCAGAAGGAGAAGTACAAGGTTAGCTATGGAATGATATCTGTTACATTTGAAGAGGCTGATCTCCCGGAAGTAAATGACGATGATGAGTTAGATGCCGTTGATGATATGTTTACTCTGGACAATGTTAAACTTTTTTTCTTGAGAAAAACACACCGATTGTTGTCGATGGTCGTCATAGACTTGCTGAAATTCAAATTTTATCAAAAATGAAGACTGATAAGACGTTGAACTGGACAAGGTAATCCATTTGTGTTGTGCTAGTGTCCCGAAGAGATAAGATCTTGATGACACCATGGATGTTGATCATCTTCAGTCGGACTAGAAACATTTCCTCATCACAGATGAAGAAGGATGTATCATTTATTGATAAAATGTCGAGCGTTATTCGATATGTGAGACGTTCAAGGAAGAGTGTGCTAAATCGTCTGTGTTGACAAGGACAGGTGATATTTCGAAATACATGCAACATTGTAAGTTACTGGATAATAAGGGATCAAGTACGTACGCTCGTTATGCACGTGTTGCGAAGATGTTGGTAAGATATATGAGTCAATTATGACACGGTTGAAGACAATTGAGCAATTGGGGGATGGGGGAAGTCTGGAAAATTAGGTGTAACATATTTCGACAGTGATGTCTCCTGAATGGAACTGGGAAAGATATAATATAATGCTTCTTCTCGATGCGGCGCAAGCATATTTTCAAGGTGGAAACAGGCGGTCGTTCGATGCCCACGCTTTCTACAGTGTTGGTGTTACCTTCTTAAAGGTAATGAATGAACTTTTTGAAGAAATTGTAAGAACATGTACCAAAGGCGATGAAGGAACTCATGGAAACCTTCATTGCAGATGCTAGGACAAGATCGCAGAAGATTCATACTACTTTTATCAATCATATGAAATTAATAGAGTTTGGATCAGGCAACAATGTCTCCAGGTTGATAGTCCGTGCTGAAAATCGCCATGCAATACTTCTTAAGAATATAATTAAAGGCTTCTTCGAAGAACCTGAACCATAAACCACAAAGAAAGCAAAGGATGGAATAGGGGTACATGGAGGGCGTCAAGTGAGAACAAGAAGTGGAAGAAAACGAAAATAAACAACCGCTATCATAGTTGATGGCGACGATGAATAACCCCTTGTGGCGACGAAAAATTTCACGAAGAATAACGGAAATGCATTAGAAGAAATCATAGAATATTTGGATTTAGAAGAAGAAATCACAGAACAATAAAATTTAGATTTGGATACACCGGTCCCTCAAAACCAAACACCACCCCCTCAAACACCCCCTCAACTTATAGAATATCTGCAACCGTTCGGTAACCTCCTACGATACCACCATATGGATGTTCACGAAAACAACAGAAAATGGCTCAACGGTGTCAAGATGTAGTTACCATTGAACACATGTTACTACATTGAAGACATTTTCGGAAACACAACTTAACATGGTGAACAATTGGAAGAAGATATAGCGAGGAGCAGAGACGGATCTGGATATGGTGCAACTCCTGGTAATCGCAAAACTGTGCGTCAGAAGACACTAATAAGGGGCAACCAGACGTTACTAAGGTCAGCATTTATCCCCGATGGTCATCGTCTGCATATATTTTTAGAGTATGTTCACATCTTAGAAATCAGAAATCTGGCATGGATGAGGGCAGGAAAAAATCAAATAGACCATATGTAGGCATTACAATATTTGGATGATGCCGGAAGTTGGGGTTATTCATGTACTGACGAGTATAGTAGTTTTGTAAAAAGCTTTCTTTTGCTAGGAAGAAGCAACATCTGAATAGTGAAGGGTACCGCATTCTTGATGGCATGTCTAAACCGTTCAATTTACCAGAAAAATAGAAGATTGTTTTGAAGGGTTCCCAACCACAATAATTGCCAATTATTGTAGTTGGGAACCCTTCACACTTCTTTAAAGAAAGCACCAGTGGTGCTTTCTTTAAAGAAGTGGAAGAATCTTTTCCAGGGGAGGAAAACTTGAAAGATGAAGATAACAAACAAGACTGGAATCCGATCATGAACAGAGGCGATGCTGACAATGATGCAGATGACAGGAACAAGGTAATTGGCCGTTACTCCAGTACAATAAAATTACTGGAAACGATATTCGAAAGCAAATTGTATGTACATTTGGCGAAAAGACGTGCAGCATGAGACCTATGGATTGGATGGATGTGTGCATTACTGAATTTGGATAACACTGCAAAATGGCTTACAGAAATTCCAATACCAGGGGGTCGATTTCTTCTCACTGGTAGAGATTACCCACCGCAGCATGGTCATAACGACTTTGACGTTAGAGGCAGTGGTTCGCCTCGATATTTTAAAATTACAACCGCCGATGAAGCTATATCTCTATTTATTGCACCGGGGTCCCACAGGTATGTTGATTACAGCGATGAGGAAAAAGAACGTTTATAAAACATCCTGGAACTGGAAGAAATTACTAACCCCGACAATCTATTTTCATTGGACACGGCTATGTGCAACATACTGGTGCGGGGTGGAGTGGAATTCATGCTCTCAGTTATCATATGTGTATCATTCCAGAAGGAGGTAACTTGAGAGACGCCATTTTATATGTGTTTGGTCGGTCACTGCGGCGGAGAGATCAAACTCCAATTAAGATTGTTTCACAATACTCAAGCGGCCCTCCTAATGCAAGTAGTTATAAAGATGATGACGAAGCATATGATGGTAACGATATGGATTACGAACTTGGAAAGGTGATAATGCCACCACTTGGATAAAATTTATGCTGCCCGGAATACTACCATTTGTATTGACCTCTCCATTTCTTTGGTGATTCCTTGACCGAGATAGTAAAATACACCATTGTTATATAAGAATAGTAAAGAGACTTTGATATTTTACTAACTGTCATTCCTTTCACGTTGTAACATTCCCCAGCGTTAACAGCTGCTTGAAACATAAACAACAGCAGGTAAAGTAAAATTACCATGTCGTAATAATCATTTCAATTTGAAAGTGTTTTACTATTTCTCTTTTTGAAATTGAAATTTTTGTCCAGCTGGATGAGGAATTTTTGCAAAAAATTCAAAAACGAATTTTTTGCAAAAACTCCATATCCAGCTGGACAAAAACTTTGAATGTTTTTTTATAATTTCAATTTTTAAAAGTATAAGAACGGTTCCTACAACCCTCTGCTACGTTTAAATAAACCATTACACGTGAATGCATATAGATCACGGGAGCCAACATCCGCCGTTACAATTTTCCATTTTACGTCTCCTCAACACCTTTTATGTCCAACATCAAAACAAGCCACAAAATCAAACCCGTTTATTTCTGCAACCGTTTATTTGTACAACCGTTCTATATTCTGCTATTTACAACACTTTCTGTGACAGAAGCTATTCAAGAGGTCTTATCTAATCAACTCAACAAACCGTCTCCAACGTTTTCAATCGTACTCCTCATTTATCAACATAATAGATTCATCTTCATCTCCTGCACATATCGCTCGGTCAAATAATACACAACTTCTAACAGAATTTGAACGTGAACTCACAATATTTCTCATATTTTCTTTTCTACATGGCTTCGGATCTAAGGCGTTTCAAGATGCACAATTCAACTATAGAAACCTCTCCGTTAAATCATACTTGAAATGGGTCCGTTCGGATACCGACCCAATTCATATTCAAGTAACGAAAAGATTGGAAACAAAGGCTAACAAAAGGGGGAAACGTTGAAACATCCACTTTCCCCCGTTTCTGGACCTAATGTTGGACTTTAGTGGAATTTGGTACGCTGCAAGTTCGGCAGATAGCGCGTGCCTCTCTCGCAATATATAGGTATGGGCAAAGAGATGGATGTATAATGAAAATTTGCAACAACTTGTTCAAGATGAAGGATAGGTCAACTAGATTCTTTGTTGGTTGGTCCAACTTTTTTCCATCTAGTCGTTCAATCAATTTCAAAGAGGTAAAAATCCAATTTTTATGGTATGTAATGCCCAACAACTTTAGACTGCATGCTTTACTTCCACAGCGTTTCTATCACTAATTAATTCTTGAAGAAAACAATGGAGAAACGTCTCGTAAGTCTGAAACATGATACGGGTACGAAGAATTGTTTCCTCGTTCAGACATTGATCAAGGCATGGACTCGATTAGGACTAGCAATCAACATTGAACTACCAATCCAACTGTTTCAACAGTATACCTATTACAACTACGACAGTTCAACATTCGTTGTAATTGAATCAAGACAGGAAGGTTTCGGTTCCATAAATCAAGAACAGACATTTGCAGATGATATTGTTCCAGTCACTCACAAGATTTGGTATCTCCGGAAGCTTGGAAACGTAAAGAACAAGACGATACCTCATTTCATTACATCACCAATTACTTCTTCGGTACCCTTTATGATTTGTTGACCAACAGTCAAATTTATGATGCTGATTTGAAGGAACAGACGACGCCTGCATTTCTTTTACCCTTCTTGGTCAATGAGGACACCTCTGAATTGCCGTAATGCTTTTTCAATTTGTCGGAACATGTTATAGTTCCTCTCAAGATTAATGTTCCGTATTAAAACACGGCTTACGATGTTCCGGTAATGCCGCTTCTCCAAGATGAATATATTTCACCCCAAACTGCTAAAGCTTGCAATAAGCGAAAACGTTCAACAAGTATGGCAAAGATGAGAACGGCACATAAGATCTGTAAACATATTCAAACTAATGATGGTACAGATAATATACATATGGACGACTTGGTTATTTCCACACAAAGTTTGGACGACAGTAATGATTCAATCAGGGTAAAAGAAGAAGATGATATACAACCTGCGGATTCGTTGCAGCTGGGACCAGCTGCTCGTAAGGCTATGGACGTTTTGAAGGTTGAAATACAGAAATATTGCTGTTGTTACTATGTGTAATTTCCATATCTCGTTGATGTTCGTGAAAATATAATGGGTGCATCTTTACAAAAAAAGTGGATTTCATACTGACAGATCCTCCATACAACACCAGAATTGATCAACAATTCGAAAACTCGGAACACGATCAATTTGATGAAGAACAAATGAAACTGTTCATGGAAATTTTTGAAAAAGGTTTAATGGAAGGAAGTCATGTACTTATATTTTTCTCGCCGCTGCAGTTTCCATTATAGGTTCAACATTTCAAGTCGAAGAAGCAATTGGTTCCGTTGGACAACCCCGAATACGATGGAAATGTATTAAAACGTGAAAAAGTGTGTTCTGTGTCGAGGACAATCCCCTTTTTTACACCAATAAAGGTGTTGCTACAATACGGATCCGAGGCAGCCCCGTCTAACTCATCTATCAGTGGTTGAACAAGCAGTTCATTTATGGAATTCTGGAATGTAGTGGAACGAATCGTTAAGACGAGTTAATTACAATCTAACAGGTTCCATTCACACAATTTATCCAGAAACATACAATGAAATGAACACCATTCCGAGGGTGGCCAATAACGAAAAGACTTTTTAGGAATCTCAACAGAATAAGCCTGGTGCAAGAGCACTACTTCGACCAGAACAGGAAGCTGCGAAATGGATGTCGGATATCATCGAGAAATTTACACACCCTGTTGAGTTGGTTGTGGATCTGTGTGCGGGTGCATTTTCAGTGGCAATAGCTTGTATGCTTCTTCCAAATCACAGGATGTCTGTTGGTTGGAACATGGATGTTTCATTTTTGGAACATTCTTGGAGTCAACTGGTTGCTGTTTTTTCCAGTCAGTTACTAAACAAAGATTCTGATATTAATGGAAATGACGATGTTCTTCCAGAAAAAAGTGTTATTATTAGAGAGTTGGAGGAAATTGAAGTTAAAAAAGAAAAGATATATGGGAAGTTCCATCAGGGTGTCCCTACAATTTTCAAACTTTTCCAAGACATATCCGCCATTTCATTTTGCGGTTTATTGGAGAACCAAGGTTTTTTAATAATGGTGATGCAATACCATGGAGTAGGTGGAACTTATCATGAAAGCAAGCACTTGATAGAATTCCGAGAGCATCTTTACGAGCAATGGAGTCCTGGGCTTTGGGTTTGACACTTAAGCCGTCTATAATCAAACATGAGAAGGCTGTTTTTGGTGTTTTTGCACAAAATACAAGTCCTCAACATTCAATCATCGGTTATTATTATTTAACACTCGTTTACGGTAATATTGGAAACAGCAGTTCGTTCACAAGAACATATGGGGAGGGAATTCTTTCAGTCACTAGAGCACAATTCTTGAATGGGGAGAAAATTGTCCACACAACTTCAAAGTTCGTGAAGGAAAGCTTAAGACACCCTGTATTGTAGCTGCTCCATGCTTCATTAAAAGATACATAAATGATTTTCAATTTCTGGAAGGGGATGAAACACCTAGGGCCGAAAGGTCACTTAGTCCAAGGAGTGAAAATTGTTCCTTTTTTAGAAATCCGAAGTGTAAATGAGGTGCATCAGCATCTTCGAACCAACTTTTGCAGATTCAATATTTTTATCCTATTGTAAAAGCCGAAGAACTTTTCCTTTATTACGGTACGGGCCATACACATCACATTGAAACAGATTAGTACATTTTCTTTTCATGTTTTTATTATAACGTTTTTGTCAGCTATTTTATAAATGATCCATAACACATTGAATTCCATATATGTTATGTTTGCCACTACTAGTGACTTAGTAGAAAGTAAAATTTTATATATACCCATATTTCCAGAAACTATCCTAATATTTGATATTCCGACTCCTTCGGATGCAGTATAACCAAACAAATGAATCCTTTCCATTTTTCCAATCATTCCTGTCACACATTACGATAACGGACACATGACATTTTTTCTGTCAAGTAAATGTGGATAGCACACGTTCACCCGTTGTATGTCAGCATTCACTACCGGCTCCAATTGCATTGCTGGATGCTTTCCTGTCGTCCTGTCAGACGTTTCGTACAGTAGATACCAATAAATGCAATTCTGTCATTTCTTTCCAAAAAAATTGGAATTATAAACAACAGAAATGTACAAAATAGGGTCCGCTCTGATTATATGACTGTATTTTTCCGTACTGCACATAAATACACTCACTGAACTCCCGAACTTCATAAAATTATCAGTTTATGGGCAATATGAAAGTATTGGGAAAATCGACGATGTTTCAATGTCCCAGTTTCATTGGCCTCAAAAACATTGAATTCAGGGATTCATATGGGCAAAAAAATGAAAGTATACAGTGTACATCCGAATAATTCGACTCCATTAATGTAGGCATTCAGTTCTGGAAACACAAACGTGTCTGTGACATTCTCTTCTTCTTTCTTACGTCTGTCCAGTGTCATTGATATCTAATCGATATATTCTGCATATTCGGACATCTACATAGATTTTTCTCCGCTTGCCTCTTGTCTGATCATACAGCCATTTAATCGTATTGGTCCATCGATGACTGTTTTGATTATAAGGAATATTTCCCCAAGAGTTTTATGGAAGGCTTCCATGTCTGATATGCTTCCTACCAAAAATAGGTCATCCGCTACTTTCGCCATTATCATTGAAATAGTGCCGTCCTTATTCCTTTTTACAAAAATCTGGTCGCCTCCACTTACGCGTTTCATGGCCGCGTTCGTGATGAGCCACTTCTCAAACCCCATTGCCCATTGTCTCTGTGCCTCAATGATCCCATATGGCAGCCGCGTAAGCTTCCATAGGTTTGCACGCTTAGCCCTTAGTTCTGTTGGAGGGTGTATGAATATCATTCTTCGTATGGCGACACTCTGTAGATAGGCTCCATTTATGTCTGTATGTCCCAACACCACGCCCATCTCGGTTGCCAGTTAAAGTAGTATCCGGATCACATCAAATTGCGGAGTGCTGGAGTCCTTCCTTACATCGACCTTCATTAGGTCCTTGTTACCATGCGGGCATATCCGCGCTTTAGGATTTATGCCTCCAGATTCATCTAATTTAATTTTTCAGACTGCATGTGATGCGATAATGTTCTCATCCTTTCTAACAGTATCTTCTGTTACTTCTTCGTATACCTCCAGCCAATTGTCTTCGTGTTCCTTTGTAAGGCTTTCTGTACTATCCAAGACTAAATTCCTTCGATCTTCCTGTGCGTGACTTGTTCCTTACCAATCGTTTCTTTGATAAGCTTCAGTACCTCACTATCGTCTGTCGTAAGATCCGCCGATTTTGTTGGTTCTCGGTCGTCAAGATCGACACCGATTTCCTTTTTCGGATTCTCTGTTGCCGTAGCCCTAAGCATG
>JAULBU010020334.1:0-19504 GCA_032358235.1 Odonthalia washingtoniensis | reverse complement strand
GTCTGATCTGGCTCCGACGAGCCTCTAGACTCAGAAAGAAGTCCATTATAATTAGGAATTGACTCAGGAAGGATATTCTTCCACTTCTTGTTGTAAGCCTCAAGCGAGCCCTCTTTGTTCTGAGGAGATGATTCCGCTATTTTAGTGATACTCTTCTTGTGATTGTACGTCATATTATCTCCAATGCGAAGGGCCTTGCTGTAATCTTTTTGCCCAATAACTCATTTGTTTAGCAACTTGAGAACCTGTTCCTTGTCCCATAGGACCTGAAGGACCCATCCAAACTCTACTATTACCATTTGGTGATACGGGCATTGGGGTTAATCTTCCTTGTGGAAGTTTTTGAGTAGTCCTGTCTACGGTATTAAAACAAGCTCCTGCTAATGCATCGGCAAGGTCGTCTGTAGTTACGTCTCCATCAGCCTTGGGCATTACGGAATATCCACCGCCAGATACACTGTACTTTCTTTGAAGATTCATCATTTCGTTCTTCAAAAGCAGGTTATTTGGAATATATAGCCTACCAGATACTACTAAATCATACAGATTGTCATAAATAAGCATCTTGTATGGCTTTCCAAATCTTGTTTCTATGGCCGGAACTCCGGCTTTTCTAAGCCTCTGAATGCTGGGATCACTTGTCCACTGATCATATGTAACTAGGCCCAGGTGGAATCTTCTATTTATTTCCAACATATATTTGTCAACTTCGTCAACAGAAATAAATTTGTCAGGGGTAGGCGTCCAATACTTAATATGATCAACAACAACTCTAAAATCTCTAGTATTTGTTTCGTAGTTAAAAAACATTTCTTTATGACATATTACTAGAGCATAATTATGACTGGACAAGGCAGGGTCTAAGTGAGCGAAGTAAACAAAGCCTGGCTTACCAAACTTCTCTTCTTTGAGATTTTTGTGGCTGAAGCATTTTTCAACCGCATCTCTAGGAAAGAAGCTTTCTCCGCCTGTGCCTGAAAATTCTGCTCCAAATTCCATGCGAAACTTTTCTTCTGGCATATTTGGAAATTCTGTCAATAGCATTTCTTGAGAATATCTAGTATTTACCTTCCAAGTAGGCAATCTCATCATCAGGCAATGGGGGACTTCATTTGACTTGCTATATAGATCGTAAAAGATACCTTCCTTACCGCGAGGAGACGATATGCATACGATCTTTCCATCGAAAACGTCTTTCGTTACGGGCAAGCCTGTAGTAAGATTTATCTTAGGACGACCAGTAACTTCGTCAACCACTACTTCTTTTCTGAAATAGCTCTTAACTGCTGGTGCCATGGTGTTATATATAGCATCGCCAGAGCTGGATCCAGCAGTATTCTTATAGAGACCCATTTCGTCAAGAAGAAGACAATAGCAAGAAATACCTGCCAAAGAGTCAGAGTTAGAGTGACCTGCATATATCTGAACAGATCCTGGAACCGCAGGAAGACCTCTGTTCTTTAGTTCTTCATTATGCTTTCTGTCATGAGGCGTAAGAAAATGCATGGTATCGCTAGTAATGTTCTTGTCATCAAGTCTTTCCTTAAAGTAAGGACTTCTCATGACCTTGTCTCTAATTTCTTTGAAAAGAACGTGAGCCTGTCTGGCTGAGTTTGCGATAGTAAGAATTGTAAATGGAGCAGCACTACTTAGATTAAACTGAGCATAAGGATTTCCGCCTGGAACTTCCAAAAGCTTCATGGATTCATAAAGAGATATAATGGATGTAACGAAGTCTTTGCCGCTTCGTCTTCCCCAAACCAAAACTAAATCTCTGAACAATGCTCCTGAATTCCATTTCGAAAGAATGTCTCCTCCGTCTACGGTATTCAGTCCAGATGTATGAATGAATTCTATCTCTTCTTTTGTCAGCGCGAGATTTTCGTTTCCTACAGAACCTCTATAAAAACATTTTAGAACTAATTTCTGAGCGGTAAATAGATGAATAGGAGGATCATAATGAGATAGCCCAAGCCAGTCTTTGCCTTCTACAAACTCAATGATACTAGGCAAAGATGTAACTTTCGACTTTACATTCTCGGCCTTAACGTGCTCTTTAAGGCCTTCGATAATTCCTGCTAAGTCACCATTCGAATTGCTTTTCTTCTTCTTAGCCATCCTCTCTTCCTAGTTACGGAGCGCTACGGAGATTATCTCCGAGAATCTGACCGTACCATGTAGTTCCGCCATCCAAAGTAAATAATCGAACAACAATATGTCCATTGTTAGCTTGTGTTGCAAAGTCTGGTTTTACACCAGATGGCCACAATGTCGTTACGGGCCAATTTGTTATTGAGTATGTATTCTGAGCATCAATTACTAACGTAACATCTGCTACTAAATTTTCGTCAGAAGCTCCGGCAACATCTCCTATAACCAAATTGGTAAGTATGCCTGACAATGTAATTTTGTGATAGTTTCCGCCCAGTAGACTTACTGTATAATTTGTTCCGCTTATAGAACTATGATCAAGCCAAGTCCAGCATGAATTCTTTATCTGAGGCCTATTAATTGTGCCTTCTCCGCAATTTGCGGCCACCTGAGTAGTAGACAAAGATAATGGAGACTCTTCTCCATTTCCTCCATATATTGATCTTAAGGATGAATCTAGACCTACATTGTCATTATTCATGTGCAATAAGTCTTTTCTGGTGCTAGATACAGTTTTGCCTGTTAGCGAATCTATATCGCTCATTAAATATTCTCCCAGCCAATTTTTTCCCACAACAAATCTACATCTTCCCAATTTTCATCTACATCTTCCCATCTGGCTGCTTTTTCTCCAATTTCACTTATATCGTACCCGATCCAATTTGATATATCGGCAAAAGTCCTAGGTACTTGCAAATACTGACCCAACAAGAACTCGTCAATAGAAGAATATCCATACTCATTTCCATAATACCTTAAAACATGATCATTAAGAGACTTAACCATTCCTCTCATGGATGAATCAGGTATTGTATGCTTAGTCGCTATGTAGGAATAAGTGCTATCCAACATAGCATACAAACCTCTTTGATAATATTCTCTTGGATTACTGTTAGATGTTAACAGTGCGTCTCTAACGCACAACAATGGAGTTAAAGCCTCATCTCCAAGATCTTGCATTTCCGCAAGAACCTCAGTAGCATATCTGTAATTTGACGTTCCAATCATTTGTATACAACCAATCTAAAGTCTCTAGGCGGAAAAGTAGTTAATTGATCCTTCTCTCTAATACGGAAAAAGTAATAAAAACCCCTTTGAAGGCCCTCTCCATCCTGAGACAGATATCTTACATTCTTACCTGCATAGTTAGAAGTAAGACCATTTGCCTCAAGTGGCTGATAAACACCTTCGGAATCTTCATAGTACCATCCAATTACGCTTTCGAAGCTATCTTTGCTGAATAGGATATTGGAAAAATCTTCTTGATCGGATACTTCTAGTTCAAAATGATAAAACGCAAATGTACCAGGAGTATGTTCTAGATCAAAAGTAAAATCCCAAGTTCCTTCTATTTCTATGTTTTCTGCTGGAATAGAGCTTCTTACAGATTCATTTTGTAGAGTATCTAGAAAAATTTGAGTTACCTTATTTCCGGTTAAAGCTAAGTAATCGGCCAAGTCCGGATAATGCCTACTATATGATGTTTGATTTCGTATAGTTACTACATTAGATAACGCTTTACTTAATCCTATATAGTCATTTTTCCAAGAAGTTGTATTGTAAACATTAAATAGTTGATTTACAGTCCTGACCAAATCAGAAGCAGCCTCTACATCATCTCCGCCCAGTATGTGATTTCTTAATTCCTGCGCAAGAAGTGTTTTTCTATAGATATTTATGATTGACTTAGCAACGCAATCCGCCATGGTCTGCCATGCTCTGTCAAAATTAACAACATTATCCGTGGCTGTCAAATTAGGGAAGCTAAATACCATTAATGGATCGCCAAAAAAGGCCATCGTCCAATCCAGATGAGGAACACTAAAAAGCATGGCCTCTCCCATCGTCGCGCCTCTGAACAAAGCATCGAAGAACGGAGTAGGCCTCAGGAAGCCGTCAATTGACGGATCTGACATTGCTCCTGCCGAGGCAACATATCCCTCTCTTATGGCAAGCAATGGCCACGTGCGAGCGTCTATGTCTCTCATAGAAGAAGCTCCGTCTTGATCTGCATTATAGAAAAAGGCTCGCAATGCACTATTTGTCTTGAAGTAAGACAGAGATCCTCTGTCTGCGCCCCAACCCCAAAAGAATGAATCATCCTCTACCGAAGGAATAAAAGCATCTACGTAAGGATCTACTTGAAAGCTTGTCTGTATATCAAGACCTAACCTGCTCATTAAAGTATCGTGAAAGATCAATATGTCTTGTTGATATTTTGAAGCAGAAGAAGACTGAACATCAGAATATGGATCTAGATAAAAAGTTCCACTTACAAACAGTTGCCTAAGAGCAACTTCTATATTATCAAACCACTTAGAAGTTATATCTCCGGTAGGAGAGTCTATACGAGTACAAATTCTGGCGAAATTAAGATCTGACGTATTAAATCTCTGGAAGACCTTTCGGTCGTACAGAGGGTTTAGGGTTTTCTTACTAAAGGTATGGCCTATTCTTGATATTCTAGAAGTTGAAGATACAGTATCGCTTCCGTCAATAAATCCTCCAGGCACTCTTGGCATAAGCACTATTGCCGCTATCGTATAATTAGAAAGCGGCGAAGAATTTATGGCTGAAGAAATAGGATCTTCTACTTCTGATTGAAAAGTTTCATAGTTTTCCAGAATTTCAGTCGCCGAACATGGTATTGCCACAATCTGGTCGTCCGATAGTCCATGAATTTCCTGGTACCTCTCCGCAAACTCCTGGCTCTCGGAATCCGCTTGTCGGTAAACGACCAGTACGTTTTCTGGACCAATCGACACTCCCTGTATCGACTGCCCGCTGAGAGAAAAAAAAACACATACGGTATCACTGTGCGGAGACTCATTGCCGTAAAGATCTACGGCAATAAGGTAATAACAATACGTGTTGCCAGGAACGGCACTAGAATCTGTAAACGTCAATGAGGTAGTTGTTCCTATTAAAGAAAACGGACCATCGACAGAATCAGATCTGTAAATTTTGAAATAGTCAATATCAGTTGGCATTATTCACTCCAGGCTATAACCAAAGATCCAAGTCCTCCAGTCGTATCTCTTCTAACATTAGAAGGAGCAGGCAAAGAAGAATCATCCGAAACAAAATCAACCGCCAGAACGTCACTAAAACTAGACTCATTACCAAAAACATCAACAGCCTTTATTTTGTAGTGATACGTTTTTCCGTCTTCTACCGCATTGTCGTAATAAGAAGTTTTCTTAGTATACATTCTTGTAACATATCCACTATCTGGACTGCTTTCTCCGTCAATTACTTTTGCTTTATAGACAACATAATGATCAAAGTCAGGTTCGGTATTTGCGTCCCAACTTATGACAGAATAAATATTTCTGCAAGAATAAGTTGAATTCACCAGATTGTCATAAAGAATCTTGCGCAAATTAGATGGTGCTGCGAGCGTCGGATAATCTGCCGGAGGAGTTGAGTAATTAAAGCGAATATTTGCTGCATTGTATCTAGATGGAGTATCGAGATAAATGTCTGCAAAAATAATCAAAGAATACCCAAGTTGTGCCATGTTTTCCATTATGCACAACTTATGATCGTCATTAATGACAGAGAATCCGCCGATCTTACTGTAATAGAAGTCAAACCTACAAGAGCAAACAAGATCCATGCCAGGAATTACATAATGACCTATTTCGCTAGGTGCATGCGTCCAAGTGCTTCCTGCTCTATTGTTTGTATATCCTGCCGTTATGCGAGAAGTAATGTCTGAATTCTGCAACTCCGCCAAAGGATAACCAGTATGAGGATATCTCTCGCTGAGAGTATTGATAAAATCAAGATCATTTGAAAGATTGTCAAATCCAAAAGCATCTAGCCCTATGTAATTTCCCTTTAACTTAGCAACTCCTATATCTATTTCATCAAGCACAAGCTGTACATCAGAACTGTTGCTATAGGTAGGTAATCTAGTAACGCCAGAGTCCCACGGAAGATCATCAATAAATCCAACTCTACCAAAATAGAATCCCATAGAAGGAACATCAAAAGTAAGATGAGACAACTCGCTGAGAGTATCAACCATAGGCCTTGTTGTTCCTGACGGTACATCCAGAGGATAAGTTATTGTATATCCTCTTGTATCTGTAGCGAGATTGGATGGATTTATTATTGCATCATTCTGAGGAGTTGACGAAATATAGAAAGGAGAGAACATTCTTTGGGGATAATTTAGATCAAGATTGTTTTTGTAAACTCCGGAAAGAGACCACATCAAGAATCTATCAAATCCATTATACGTATGAACCTTTATTATGTTTTCTGCCCAAGTTGACCATCCATAATGATCTGGCCTTATGAATTTAGTTGTACGCCCTTCGCTATCTGTCTGTACGAAATTGTTGTATCCAAATCTATTGTCTGTTGTCAAAGATGCAGTTTGAACTGGTACAAACCCAACTATGGGTCTAGGATCTTGGGCATAAGCCACGCTTCCATGATTCTCCGCAAAATAAGTTTTATATGGCTCCAGTGTTGTTATCCACGTTTTAGGAGCCCTTGATATGCGAACAGAAAACGTTGCTTCAAAAGATTCTCCAGGAAGAAGTCTGTTCTGATTTCCGGTAGCCCCAGCCGTCCATCTAAAAGTTGTGTCTAGAGAATTTTTAGCAGGATCGCCATAACTACTTAGCAATTCGGTATACCTTCTGTCATTTCCAACAAAATCACTAAGCACAGAGATACCTATGGAGTAATCTCTACCTCCAATGACAGTGTTGGGACTAAACTTATCGTAAGGATAACTCCATACTGCAAGATTGAAAATATTTCCCGTAAAGTTATCGAATTCTCTCCAGTCAGAGAAAACCGTATTATCCATTACTCTAAGAAATCTTCCTAGATCCCAGCTTATAAATCTGAATGCTCCTATATTTTGAGAAGAAGCCGTTTGTCCAGAACCATTATCGTTGGTGTATGTAACAGAAACGTCAAATCCATTATCTGCCGAAGTAAATCTTATCTCAGTTTTTATGTTTGATCCGATTCTATTTGCAACAGTAGGATCTGTAGTTGTAAAAAATGGAGTAGTAGTTCCTGCTCCAGATCCACCCATAAGAGCAAAGCTATTGGAGCCATCCGTAACTGTTATATATCCATTATATCCATCTACTCCAGATGGCAAAGCTCCATCGGAACGGTCAGTTCTGGCAGTACTATGAAATACGCAAGTCCAAGAATCTCCATTGTCATCAGGGAAAGGAGTTGCAGGAGATTCTACTGCGCCAATTGTCCAATTAGATGCAAGTAGAGACCTGGAAGTTCCTCTCATATCCGGAATTACCATAGAAGATTGAACTTTACCAGATTGCAGAGATGGATACAGACTTTTATCTGCAATGTACTCAAAACTCTTGCACATATCTATGTAGGGTAAAGTAACTCTTACGTCGCCTGTAGTAAAACCGCTTGACTGGAATTCTGTCCAGTCATATTCTGTAGAAGAAACCTTAAGACAGTCAACTTCATCCCTTATTACAGGATAACAATTATATCCAAGATTTGTCCCGAAAATATTTATGTTGTCACATACAATATAATGAGAGAAAAAGTGTCTATTATCAACAAATAGATTGTTTTGAAACAGAATAGCATTAGCACCAATAGTTCTTCCGTTAGCACTGAAATTAACAATTCCCTGAGTAATTCTTATGTTATCAGACAAAACAAATGTATTGTTAGTTATTTTTATGCTAGATAGAGTTCCTGTTCCATATCCATAAATGGCAACAGAATGCGGACCGCCACGACCTACATCTAAAACGTTATTTACAACAGAAACATGATTTACATTTCCGCAAAAATCTATGATGGCATTTTCGCCACCGGCAGTAAATACATTTCCGTTTAGTTTTACTATAGAAGATGTTTGAGTAGATGTTCCTAAACAGTTTGTTCCACCTAGTCCAACGTTTGCCAAGATATTGCCATAAGACATTCCTTCTACGCCTATGGGACCTTTATTGGTATTGCGAGAATCATTTTGAGGATATGTGTCGCTAGTCGCATTGAACGAAAGAGTTCCGTTATACTTAAGATAATTCCATTGCAATGCCCACTTGGAACTTGCAGTTCCAAAGTGAACAATGTCTCCTTCCAGAGAAGTTAGAGAACTATCTGACGAGTATGACCAAATTCCAGAAATAGCCTGCAAGCTACCTGCCAAAACATAAATTCCGTGAGATCTTGATCTGTAAACATAGCATTGCGATATATTCAGTCCCGAACCTGAAGAAACCTTGATGCCATTGTAGAAAGTGTTAAAATAGCATCTATGAATTCCTACATATGAAGATGCTACTTCAATTCCTATAGCCTGAGCTGTAGATAGAGAATTCTTATCCTGATTAAAGTAAATGTTTTCTATATAAACATCTTGTCCACTGAACTTAAGTAACGCAGAAGAACTACTCCAAGTTGACGACGTAGCGATAATCGCATAATCAGTATTGGACGCAGAAACTATTCTGGATTCAGTTGCGGTTATTACTAACGGAGTATCTACTCGGTGAGTGGTTGCAGCAAGAGTTATTACTCCCTGACTTCCGTGCCCATTAAGCCATGCGACAGCAGCAGCAAGAGTAGTGTAGTCTCCTCCTCCAAGAGGATTAACTGTCTTATTTGTCCATCCGGCGCTCGTGCCGCCTGCTACAACGGTAACTGTGGCTGTAGTTGAGTTTGATCCGGCAGGAGTAGTTACGGTCAAAGTTACCGTATAAACAGCCGCAGAGTAATAGACATAACCTGCAATTATGCCGGTTTGCCCCGTATTCAGGTGTATGTCTCTGCTTATTTCTCTGGAAGTTACATCTCTGTCAGTACTGAACCTTGGATCTGGAAATGAAGTTTTTGCCTTATAGTTAAGGGCGTTCCATACTTCATCTCTACCTCCGCCAGAATTGGCTGGAGACGGATCTCCGAAGTCCCAAGAAAAGAGGCAATCTTCCGCCTCATATCCGTCAAGAGACGATCCTGAGCCATCTACGACGACAGAACAGGGGGTATAGCATGTTGCGGGCTTTGTAACTGAGATAATTGCTGTTGGCATATCTCATTTGTTATCGTCCCGAACTACCGAATCCTCCCACAGATCTTTCTGTTGTTGAAAGTTCTTGAACTTCCACAAAGTCAGCCCTGATGGTTTTTCTTACTACCAACTGAGCAATTCTGTCCCCTTTGGCGTATTTTTTAAGCGGAGGAAATGGACTTTGCCAATTGTGACCAACAACCTTGAATCTGACAAGTATTGGTCCGCGATAGTCTTGATCTACCAAACCAATGCTGTTTGCCAACATGAGATCATATTTGGATATGCTGGATCTTGGAAAAATCTCAGTATGGTATCCTTCCGGAGTCTCTATAGCCAATCCAACCGTATACTGAATGTATACGGTCTTGCTTGAAGATAGAGGATGAGAGTCTGAATTAACAAATTCTCCATCATCCAATGCAACTAAGTCAAAACCTGCATCCGAATCCTTAGCCTGCTTTGGCATTACGGCGTCCGCATGAAGCTTCTTGAACTTCACAACTACTTTATTTTCTGTCATACTAGCCTTTCTTTATGAACAACCTGACCAGCCGCAATTGCGGCAAACCTTGCAGCCCTCTGCACGAACCAACGTAACAAGACTACAAGACGGACAATTCTCTCCTGATATTTTCGTTCCATCAGCAATATGCTTCTTAAGGGCTCTAGAAATGCATTTAGCAAAGTTCTGCATATCTCCAGGAACCCTCTCTAGCACGGCTACGGCATGCTTAATATCAGCTCCGTGCCTTAGGGAAAGCGAAAGAAGTCTAGTTATACCTGCTTCTTCGTCTGTAATATGAGAGTTGAGATCATCGACAATAGTTCCGTTATCAAAGACGGCCTTGTAGTGCCCTCTCTTAATCTTGGTCACTTCAGCTGTCTTGCATTCTTTGGAGATAAATCCATTTTTGCCCGCGAAAACTTCGTACGGGTCACCTTCGAGGTTTCCGACCAGAACAAAATACTCGTCTCCTTTAACCTTGATATGATGGACTTCTGATGTCAGCGTCCTGGGTCGCTTAGGAGCATCCGTCTTTGGAATAGATACCTTCTTTACTTCCTCGTCTCTTACCAAGACGCCAGTGCGACAATTGTCTCGATACACGGTCATGCCCTTGCACCCGCTCTTCCAAGCTGTACGATAAATTTCGTCAACAACTTCAACAGTTACATTTTCGGGCAGATTTATCGTGCTACTTATTGAGTGATCAACATGTTTTTGAGCTGCCGCCTGCAATTTTACTCTAGTAGGCCAATCTATTTGATTAGCACACGATCCCCACCATGGGGATTTTTCAAGATCTGTTTCTCCGGTTACTTCCATCCACTGCTTTACTTTATGCGAATATATCTTAAAGAGCATCCAGTGATCTCCATTCTGATCAACTTCATCAGAACGAAAATCCTTATCGCCAGGATTGCCTTTCTTCTTTCTAGTAAATGGCATAATATCAAACTGCGGCTCAATTCCAGAAGATGTTTGAGTCATGATAGAGACAGTTCCAGTTGGAGCCGTTGTAATGAGTGCGATGTTTCTTCGCCCATACTTCTTCATGTCGTTCCATATATCTTCGCCCTTAATTATTCTCCCGTTACCAAGATCTACCTGTTCATCTTTGAACCGAAGTAGGAACGGACAATCTTTCTCTATCTCGTGATTCCATACTGGGAAAGGACCAATTTCCTTGGCCATATCTACAGAAGATCTGTATGTAGCAAACTTCAAGACCTGATATATTTTAGATACTTCCTGAACACCTCTGTCCGTTCCGTATGGCACTCCCATAGCCGCCAGCGCATCTCCCAGGGCTGTTATGCCAGTTCCGGTTCTTCTTCCGTTTTCGCAGGCTTTAAGAACATTTGTCCATAAGTCTTTTTCTACTCTTTTAACACTTTCTGGCTCAGGATCACTTTCTATCTTTTTCAAGATTCTATGAACGCACTCCAATTCCAAATCTATCATGTCGTCCATTAGTCTTTGAGCAATTTTGGCGCATTCATAAAATGCATCATAATCAAAGTACGCATTTGGCAAAAATGCATTACGGACAAATCCAAATAAATTAATAGCAAGCAACCGGCAAGAATCGTATGCGCTAAGCGGAACCTCTCCACAGGGGTTAGTCGAAAGAGTCTTAAATCCAAAATCAGAATAGCAATCAGCAGGAGATTCCTTAATGATATTATCCCAAAACAATAAACCTGGCTCTGCCATCTGCCAAGCAGACTTTACTATTTTCTTCCAGGCTTTTCTTGCATTAGTTTTTCGAGATATCTTTGGAGTCTTTGAATCAACCGGCCATCTCTGTTCGAAATCGGTATCATTTTCTACTGCATTCAAAAATTCATCAGTCAAACGAATAGAAATATTTGCTCCAGTTACTTTCTGTCTATCATACTTTACAGAAGCAAAATCTAAGTGCTTAGGATCATAAAATTCTGTAGTTGTTTCAATATCCGGAGCGTCTTTGTTTTTAACTGTAATAGGATGAATTTCTCCTTCATTAACTATAACGGATTCAGGATGATGAATAGAAATACTCTGCATAAGAGCGCCTCGACGGCCAGCCTGTCCAACCTCTCTTATGCTATTAGAAAATCTCTCCATAAACGGAATAAGACCAGTACTGGTTCTGGCTGCATTCTGCGTCAAAGAACCTACTGGTCTTATGTTGGAAACATCTATGCCAACTCCGCCTCTTCTCTTGCTTATCTGAACAAGTTCCTGATCAATTTGACATATACTTGAATATGAATCTAGCGGAGATTCGCATACAAAACAATTGCTGCTGGAAATTATCTGATGGTAATTGCCAATAGCATACATAGGAGAACCTTGAGGTATGATCTTGGAAAATTTGTCCATCAGGTCGAAGATCATCTGCTCCGACATGGGAGTTTTGAACTTCTTGTTTTCTATGCGAAAAAATTCTCCAGCCATCCTCCAGTGCATGTCCGAAGGAATATTTTCCAGAAGTTCATTTTCCAAATTCCTAAGAGCATACTTATCCAAAAATGCCCTTGCCGCCAAATCATCTCCATTAAAATACTTAATACACTCACTCAAAGCTTCAGAATATTCATATTTTTGCGTTTTGCTTACTTCACAGCCGGTATTCATCTCCATCCCTTCTCCTCTAACTTCTCTTTGTTAAGTTGTTTTTTATATGTACGTAATAACAGTATTCGGCTTAGATGGCAATTCGCCCTTCATCGTTCACCGTAACTTTTTATATTAGATTTTTGTATATTTGCAGAAGGATTTTAGATAAACGCTTCGTCATCGTCGTCAATAGACGTCAATGCATTATTTGTTTTTCCAAATCCCATTCCGCTGCTCTTGGACTGCATTTCAGAATAAGTAGAAAAATCTTTATTACCTACTTCTGAAACTGCTCTTCTGAAGTGTTTTGTTTTCAGAACAAGAACCCTCTTGCCCTCTCTTACTTCAATAGATCCATCTCTCGCTGCAAATGCTGCCGCAGTATTACATAGATCCTTGATGTGAGCTCCGCTCAAGCTATCGGTCTTTTCTCCAAGGTTCTCGGAAAGCTTGTCTATATCGATTCCGTCAATGACAAATCTAGAAGTAAATCTTCTAATCATCTTGGCTCGCTCTTTCTTGCCGGGCTTGCCTATCGATATAGTTCTGTCAAATCTTCCTGGACGATTCTTTATAGCATCCTCTATGATGTCTAGATGGTTGGTAGTACCGAATGTAACTATGTCTCCAAATTCTTCAAGTCCGTCAAGATAATTCATCAGTTCAATTACTGAGCCAGCAGATCCAAGTTGTCTGTCTTTTGCAATAAAATCAATGTCTTCCATTATTAAGAGGCATGGAGAAAGATCTTTTGCCATTTTTGCAATACGACCAACTCCGCCTCGACCTGGATCAAAATCACTAGGAAGTACATAGAGAACAGAAAATCCTTCCGCTTCACTAGCTAGCGCCTTGCAGCATTGAGTCTTACCGGTGCCGGGAGGACCATGAAGTATTATGCCTCTCTTTACGGGAATACCAAATTCCTTAAATACTTCCCTATTAATAAATAGACCAGCTATATTGGCCTGAATGAGAATCTTCTTTTCGTCTTCTATAATTACATCATCCCACGATGATTTGCTAAGATCCAGAAACCTGCAATCTCCGCTTATCTTTGAATTCTTGTACAGATTTTTCTTGTCGGCAAGAGATTGCCAATCCGAGTACAGACGAGATGCATCTTCTTCGGTTCCATTATGGTGTATGTAATAGCTCCAGCTTGCGTTGTGCTCATTATGGCTTATCTCTAAGACAATTTGCAAATTGTTCTTAACAAAGAACAGAGATGCTTCTTTATATATCTTGCAGGTTTTTCCAAGAGATATATCTATAGTCATCATTTGAGGCGGAATTTCAAGATTGTATCCGTATTCTGTTTCAAATATAAAATCAAACCCGAGTTCTTTCCAATATTCCTTAAGAACCCACTGCATCTTGTTGTGAGTATAAGATCCAATCTCTCGGTAAACAGAGGTTGAATATTTCTGTTCTCCGAAAAACTTTTTCAATCCAAGTTCGGAAAGAGAACCGTTTTCTGCACTACGAATAGCTGCGGCATACTCTTGCAAAGTAGACTCAACCGTCTTTGTTGAGACGAGATCGCAACCAACGCCGGACTCCATTATCTTTTGTAGATCTTCTCTATTTACCACTTAATACTCCAAGTATATCGAATTGTTACTTCTTAAGTCGGCCAGCAGTCTCCAAAGTCAGACTGCGACCACTCATATATTGCTGTTTTCGTTACGTATTTTTTCCGAATATGAGTTAAATATTGGCTGCGTAAATGTGTCCAAATGACAACTGTCGCTCATTTTTACACGAATATGATCTAGTACATTCTTCAGTATAGGATCAATGGGAATACTGGCCCCTCCAGCACCTTTTCTTCCGCCACCAAATTTCTTTCCAAATGTTTTTCCTATAAAGTCATTCATGTTTAAAGCAAGAACCTGACTTCTAAAGGAAGCAACTAAATGCTTTTCATCCCCCATGCCTGAATCAACAATTGCCATAACAACGGCAGTTTCTATCGATTCCACTTGAAGAAGTTCATCGCACATTTCTGCTATCAAAGATCGCTGATTAGAAGATATTACTCCTGCATTTGCTATTGCTATATTTCCGTAAACATGAAGAGTGTTGTAAACCCTTCTTCTCATGTCTATGATAGATACGGATCTTGGATAGTTGAGAATCTTCTCGTACGCTTCTGGATCAATTAGACTCTTTAGTTTTTCAAAAACTTTCCTATCTTCTTCAGAAACTCCTTCTCCTTGAAGATTAGATGTATCTGTAGAAATTCCCACATAAAGCGCAGTTGCAAGCGTCTTACTTATGGACATATTCAATTCTTCCAGCATCTTGAACATAATAGTTGCACAAGATCCGTAAGGGCGACGAATATACTTGCATGAAGCTCTGGGATTATGCTCATGATGATCTATAATTAGATCAGGTTCTCTTCCTTTTTGGACAAAGGAAGTAATTGACTCGCATGGCTGTTTCCCAAAAAGAGCTACATCTACCAGAACAATGTAACTCTTGTCTATTTTATCTATCAACAACTGGCGACTTTCTTCATCATTCTCTTCAATGTCTAATTTATGGGAAACGATATTTAAAACATTTACCATTACTCTATTTTGAGTATGACCAATCTCTCCGCCATAGTATATCGTTGAAGATAGTCCCAAAAAAGAAGAAATAGACTGCATCGCCATAGCTGAAGATAGACAATCAGGATCAGGCTGATCGTGACATATGATTGCTACATGATTTTTTGATCCAGATTTAAGAAATTCTAGATCTGTAAGCAACGAGGGAACATCTGCTATTAAATTCATTCTGACACCTTTACTTGATCAATGCAATTAAGCATATACATTAGATAAATATCGAACAGCGGCAATAATGGCAACACAGCATGTCACGATCTATCTTTTCTTAGATTAAAGATCCACTGCAATCTGGTGTATCTTTTTGGCTTAATTTTGCCAATAACCTCATTTAGGTTTTGTTTTTCCCAATAAGGAGCATTGCCACAGTTATAGATGGGTACTGGACAATTATCTTTTACCCACAACATGGCGGAATGGAAATTGCCAACCGTAAATTTATTGTGATCACGGTTAACTCCGTAGAAATCGGTTGTGCCGTCTTTGGAATAGTCACAATCCATTCCTAAAAGAACAACCGACGAAGCCCCCATAGAAACTCCTAACTCAACAGCAAGAGCCCCAGAGCATCCAAAGCCATGCAGAACAGACGGATCTGTGGGCAAGGAATATTCTGGGCCTTTTAACGTAAAGCCTGTGAATTCGCCGGAAGTATTGCATTCTTTTCTGCATATTTTTATCGAGGCAGATTTAGTTATTTCGTCATATCCATCTTCTAGGAGCTTTTTGTCTTGCCATAACAAAACTATAGGATCAAAAACTTTGTATATTCTGTTTGTTCCTATGGTAAAAAATCCATCCAAGATAGACAGGTCATTTTCTATCAAAGATGGACCATTGCCAAGTATAAAAACAGGATTTCCGCAAATTCTGTTTCCCCAAGATTCTATTGGATATTTGTGCTTTCTCAAAATTATCATTTACTTAATAGACCTGCATAGTAGGTACGATCTTTTCTCCACTTTGCATCTATGGTCTTTATTGCAGTAACCAATGGAACTCTTGGCCAGAATTCATTTTCTGAACAACAGATAAGATTTCTATCTTTGAAGTTATTGCTAATCCATTTTAGTCCGCTCTTGCAATTGTTCATAGTATGAGGCTTATGGTGCCTGTTTTTTCCATAGAAGTCTGTAGCATTACCTCTTGGTTGGCAGTCCATTCCTAACATAACGATAGGATTGCATCCCAATGCGTATGCAAATTGCATAGCCAAAGGTCCGGTAGATCCAGAACCATGAAGAATGCCGGGATGAATAGGCATGCGAAATCCGCCAGTTTCCAGCTTGAAATGAAAAAATCTATTCTGAGGATCTGATTGAGCACTGCAAACCTTCAAAGACTGAAGTTTGACAATTTTCTTTCTCTCAGTATACCACAACTCTATATCCTGCCACATAAGAATCGTCGTATCTAATTTTAGAAAAGATCTATTGATTCCTATTGTGAAATAGTTTTGCAAATCAGACGTATCTTCGTCATTAAGCGAAGGTCCATTGCCTATGACAAAACATGGAACATCTTTCAGCTTGTCTTTCCAGACGCTAAGATTACCCCTTTGCTTTACAGAAGAAAATCTAAGATGCCGACGAATCATTCTACTCCTCTATGTCAACATCTTCGCCTATTTCTACATTCCAGTTATTTGGAATGAACTTCCTCCAAGATTGAGGTATCTTTGACTTTACTGTAAGTCTTGCAAATTTTCCATATACAGGATTCCAGGTCGGCTTTGATGGAGTCTTTAAAAGAGGCATGCCCGCTTCAGCAGGAGTTCTGTTTGCCTTCTTTCTATTGGCCTCTACGGAAGCAATTACTGCATTATCCCACGTAAGAACTCCTCCCTTTGACTTAGGAATAACGTGATCAATAGTCGCCTCATCCTTAGTTAAAATTTTACCAGAATACTGGCAACGAAAACCATCTCTAACCAAAAGATTGTATGGAGTGAATTTTACTTCCTGTTCCGGAAACTTGTCATAATTTCTGGATATCAAAATTTCAGGTATTCTCATCAAATTTCCACGAGGCAATCTGATTCCCTCCTTGCCCTCAGGAATTTCAAGATTCATCCACTCTTCCAAATCGTAAAGATTGTAAGTTAGATCATCTAAAAAACGAGATTGTTCGGCAGCAACCTTTGTTATAGCATCTCTAACAGAGGAGATAGATGTCGGTTGCCATCCTGAATTAAGAACGAGAACTGGTAAGCTTAAGTGTTTTCCCATGGTTCATATTCCGAGCTGATAGACTTGCAAAAAGCGTCGATAAATTCCTTACTTCTATCTACGACTACTATACGAAACTGCCCCTGATTAGACTCTATTATACTTGCCATTCTCTGCGCTACTTGAACCTTATCTAGTCCGCCGATTCCGGTTCCAAGACCGGGTATCGCTATTGAATCAATACCGCTAATCATAGCCTCTGCAAATACAGACCTAAGAGCCATCGAGATAATGTTAATTGAAGAAAATTGTCCCGGATATTTCATAGTTACAGCATGATATATCTCTTTTACGCCTCTTCTCTTAAGCAGCCCTGCGTCTGTCTTGTAACACTTGCCAGCTTCAGTAGCACCATGTTCGTTAAAATAAGCCCTGGCGGCATTTCTCAAAAGATCTCCTCCTGAGTCAGCCAAAGCACCCGCTAAACCCGCTCCCATTACTCCGATACCATTAGCTGCATTGACTATAGCATCTACATTCTGCACTTTCGTAATATCTCCGACTCCAATCTGCATTTTCATATATTCGGTTCCAATATTTTCTGAAGCTCTTTGGAGTAATCAGGATTTCTTTCAACTTTTTGTTTGAGTCTACGAATTATGTCACCATGCATTTGACTTATTCTTGATTCAGAAAACTTAGTTTCTGAAGCAACTTCTTTCATGGTTAAGCCTTCGTAGTAAACCAAATAGACAATCTTTCTCTCCAGTTTTGCAAAATCATGACCAAGAAGTTTATTGAACATTTCTTCTCTCAGCAGTCCAAGAATGGGCGGCTCGTCATTATCGTTTGCATTAAGTATCTCTTCAAACTCGTTATCCTGTCCATCTTTCGGTTTGTTATACATGCTGACCATGCCAACAGGAACAGACTTCTTGGATAGAACTTCGAATTGATCCTGAGAGCATGAGAGTTTTTCTGACATCTCTTCGTCGCCAGGATACTCGCCATGCTTCATGTAGTGAGACTGCTTAATCTTGTCCACAACAGCATTTCTATGCCGAACAAGGCGAGGAACCCAATCTGCGTCTCTTATGTTATCCAGTATTGCGCCTCTTATTCTGTGAGGAGCAAATGTCCTGAATTGTATTCCCATCTTTCTGTCGAACTTGTTTATTGCCTCATAAAGACCGTCTACTCCGTATGAAGCACATTCTTCTGCTGTTATTTCTTTTAACTTCTGGGAAACTCTTTTCGCTACTTCTTGTACAATAAAGTAGTACTCAGCAGCAAGGGCGTTTTTGGCCTTCTTAATTTCATCTTTATCGCCGGATGTTTTTGCTGCGTCAAAATTGTCCCAAAGTATACTTATTTCTGCATCTGTTTTCATATAGTTTCCTATTTCAATTAGATTATCGTATCTCTCTGCATGGATGGCCTTCCGTAGGAATAAGCATCTTCGCTTGACCTGTAAGGATCTACCATACTCCTGACCTGCTGAGGATGCCTCCAATACTCAGGAATACTGGGAGCTAACTTGATGTTCTGCTTTTGATTATACTGCCTTACTAGCTTCACTCTCTGCTGAGTGCTCTTGCTTTGAATCTGGTCCACCTTTCCTGGCTCGGCTCCGTATCCAAATATATGTTCTCTTGCTTCTGGTGCAAGATATTGTTTAGTTAGCTCATTGGTATGAATAAGTTCCTCTTCGGCTTTTCTGTTCTTGAGCAATTCTAGACCCAGATAAACCATTACTCCCAAAAATACTACACCTAATACACAGATTGTAACTAAAGCAATTTGCTTCAAATACATCGTTACCGCTACTGATATTGCAAGAGTTATAGCAAATCCTATTGCCACCATGATCGCAGTCTTGCTCCTGCTTACAAAAGCAACAAGCAAGCATATTCCTATGCCTGCAACGCAAACTACACCAAGATAAGCCATCATTCTCTTAAATTCAGCCGCATTTTCATCTTCCAGCTTCTTGATATCTTCTTTAAGCTTAAGGTTGTTGGTGTCTGCCGCCTTCGCATAATCAGCTAGTTTGTCTATATTTAACTGTTGCGCTTTGATCTGAGATTCAGTATCTTGTAGTTTTTTCTGCACAACAGAAAGTTCAACCTGATCCTGCCTTAATCCCTGAGTCTCAGTTCTTATCCCCTTTATCTCAGGATCTATTGATGTCTTTACTGCCGGAGGAGTCTTGGATTCGATAGACGTTGCATGCTTGTCAATTTCGTCAGCAGACTTTCCAACCTTTGCACTTACTGCCCCAACGGTAACAGCTGACTCTGAAACTCCCTTAGAAGCGCTTGTCGTATCTGGCGTATTAGGAAGCGATGGTCCTCCGTTAATTTTTGGTCCACTGCAAGAGCTTATCCAAAAAGCAATTGTCATAACTACAAAAATTGCTGCC
>JAULBU010020323.1:0-19507 GCA_032358235.1 Odonthalia washingtoniensis | reverse complement strand
CATCTTGCACTTCGTATTTAAGGGATTGTACTTTAGACATTATCGAAGTGCAGACTAATTTGTGCCTATTTCCGAAATCGACCACAGTACGCATTTCGCATCTTAACGAAAAAGTCAAATTATTTTTGAAAAAAGTTGAACCGAATTTACATTGAGACGAAACTTTGACAACTATCAGAACGTGGAAGTGGGAAATATTATGAAAAATGGAAATTTGAAAAATAATAAATAATTCTGAAAACAAATCAGGGCAACTTGTATTTTTCAAAGTACGGAGTACATGGAAACGTGTATTGGGTTTTCTGAAAGAAGCGATGTACAGTTTTGAAATCAATTGGACTTTGCAATCTATTTACAGTACACAACTTAAACTGAATTTGTTGTTACCACCTATTACAATGTATCCTACAGACTTTTTATCAACAAACGAACAGTTGTACATTTTTAGACTATGTGCAACAAGATATAACCCTTCAATATCACTGATCCAAGCCAAAAATGAGGAAGGGGGTTGAGACTAAAGAGACTAAGAGAAGAAAATCAACAAAAGCATGTAAAGATTTGGGAAATGGAGACAACCGAAAAAGTAATGATCGTCCACAAGGTTTCCGAAGTGTAGAAAAAGAAGTGGGAAAGAAAGCGACGAATTTTCGTGAATTTTTTAAATATAAGGAACGTTAGGTTACGCGTCGTAAAGAGGTGGTATATAACATGAGAAGAATGATAAGTCCTATTGAAAATGAGGTAGTCGGCAATAACATTAAAAGTGAAAGGAATGAAGTAGACGAAAAATAATCATTTCTCATAAGAAACATGTCGGCAAAACATGTAGGGAATGGATTGAAACCACGGACAGGTACGACACCTTTGGCGGGAGAAAACAACCTTTTACACCACAATGATTAACACGTGTACCACCTAGGAAGGAATTGGAACAATTTCACATTTACTGTCTGTGAGACCACAGAAAACCACACGTGTCATATTTATATTTGAAAAACGAGAAAAAGGATAAGTGAAACATCCTCTCCAGAAGGAAGGAAGTGGAAAGGACACAGATTAATAATGAAAATACCAACCCTCGTCACCACAACAAATTTATACGCCTACAAAGTAGGCCTTCTCTGACAACGACGTCTCCACGCCTGTACTAAAGGAAACGTTACGTACCTGACAACTCGCTTTTCAGTCAGCTTCATTCGCGGCGGAAGACGGCACGATCCCGATACCAGGAGCAGACATAGCTTACGAAGTAAGAACGTCACCCAGTCTAGACCTCTGTACCACACTGTGTACATCGGTGAAGGACGTTGAGGAAACTCAATTTACCCATATAGGAAGTGTATAAAACCCGCAAACATATCCAGACCAAACGCACACACTAAATAAGGTAAAAGAAACAAATGGGGGAGAACCTCCATATCTACATACGAACGGTTGAAAGGAGTGATTGGGAGGGGAGAATACAGTTGACAAAAAAGGAAAAGGGGGGAGAAGACAAGAAATCCCATTTTCATGGTAGAGGGATCGAACGTGCAGGGCAATTTGGGGCGATAGAAAGGAAAGGAATATCCAACACGAAAATAAAGGAGGAATGGGTAGGTTTGACCCCATCATGGCCCAAATTGTGTTGTGCACTAGCAGGGATACTATTGACAGGAACAAGGAAAAAGGAGGAGGGAGACATAAATTGGAGAGAAATAGTTGCGGTATTCAGGGAAGAAAGCCAAACAACAACGCTTGGCGTCGTTAGATGGAAGTAAATTTGGAAAGACAGGTTTCAAAGTTCACAATGGTATGTCAATTTTTGAGATATATCATGAACCAATAAAAACGACGGTGGGCAAGAAAATGATACTACACCCTAAATCAGACTTCGATTCAGTTCTGGCACTATTGGTCAAAGCCGTAAACTACACCGCAGGGCCTGACGGTTTGCTCCCACCAGCTCTCCTCATTGTCGAATATCTTAGGATACACATTCCAAGCGAATTTGTATGACTTTCCACAACAGATGAAAGGGGAGAAATTTCTGTACTGATTAGGAACGAGACGCGATCACATTTTTCCAAGATGCGAACAAAAAGGGCACTTCGGCAGAACGTCCGAAAGGCAACGGACGCTGTTTATAAACCTGGTGATCAGATTTTAGTCTTGAGGGCAAAGGGCATACCAATAAAAACGGCGAATATCCTGGGCCGTTAAAAGTTTCCTCATTAGATCTGGTATTAAAATTAGTATTCACTCATGACCTTCCCAACTCCCAGCCGCCCCTTACTATATCGCTCAAATTAGGTCATATCATTCGCCAAGCTCCCTTTCAACCTCCTTTTTCAACAAATTGAATGAATCCTTGGTCTCACACCGCACGACACTGATCGAAGATGATATCTTCCTCACCGAAATTCTTTCACTCTCTGATCTGGGAGCAACTACACCACGCATGATGCGTGCAAGACAAGAAAAGATGAAGAATTTGATCAATCAGGGCACTTTCGAAGTAGTTCTCAAATAATAAATCCCACCTAACGAAAACATACTGCTTGGCAGATTTGTCTTATCCTTAAAATACACCATCTACGGAAAAGTAAAACACAAAGCTCGATTCGTGATAGGCGGGCACTGGGATTAGTTGAAGCAGTTTATGGAACATAGTAGCCGGACACTCCAACCTTCCTTAATTTGCCTCCCACTAGTGCTGGTAACCTTTTCCGCTTCAACATCTGGACAGCGGACGTGACACAGGAGTACTTATAATCCACAATAGACTTATCCCCAGTCCATTTTCTCAACTCCTCAGTCCCAGAATTTATACCTAATGCCGATGAGTATGTGAAGATCTTGCAGCCGCTTCATGGTTTCTCAGAGTCAGTAGACCTATGGTTCCACACTTTGAAGCAACATCACCAGCTGGACCTTAAAATGGAAAGCCTCTCCTCCAACTCCTCTTTCTACTTTATATTCAACAATGATAAGCTAGCTGGCATCAGTGGGAAATATGTGGACGACTTGCTTCGGGCTGGTAACCCATGGTTCAAGAGAACTTATTCCCCAACTGAGAAACGGTTCGACATGAAACCGTCCGCCCTACACCCTTGCTATTTCAGTGCTTTTAGTCTCCACGACAAACAAGAAAACTTTGTGCAGCAGACTCAGCTCCATTACATGCATAAGCTGGAACACCTGGGACCAGGACGCTTCTGTAACATTTTTTCTACCGATGAGAATGCGTCTTGCCTGGATTTCGCACACAAGACTCGACTGCCTATTTGAATTTTCAAGACTCGTTCAAGTTGCAGATAAATCATTCCTTACGTCAAAATATACTCACCTTAAACACCTCAATGCCGCAAAAAAATACGCGAAAGTCACAACATTGCGATCATCTTTCCTAAACTGTACCTGGCAACCTTAGAAATCATCACCTACTCATATGCTTCTTTCTCCAATGAGTTTAACATTTGTTTAACTTTAACACCAACACCTTCATACATTTCATTCAACCATTCACTTCCTTTCCCGACAATTCCTCATAATTTTAGCCGTTATCTCTTTACAGTATTCAACTGATGGTACTTGCTTTGAGAATAATCTCGGATCAAAGTCAGCGTTGCAGATGATGTTAATAACTTCTTCCACCTCCTTCGTTTCAACAAAAGATTATATGATACTTAAAGATACATCCAACGACTTGTTTAGAACCAGCTTTTCTCTTGTCCATTTCATGTCCCATTTCCGTTAATGACGATACGGATTTAGCTAACTTTCCACTACTACCAGCTGTCTTTTTTCATCCATACTGTTGTCCATCGGAACCGTTCATGATGATATGAGATATTTCTGTTAAATTTTCTGTTGAATTATCCGGTTTAAAGCTACAGATTTTTTCTGTGACGGCAAGAGTTGGGTAAATAGTGGCACATTTTTTGCTCTATTAAAAAGTATCACACGACTCAATAATTACATAAACTACTGAAATGTATTTCGTACATTGCTTAAATATTTCCAAGCCAGTATCATACATCATGATGTATCCATCTTTTACATATCGTGCATCTGTATCCCAATTCCTAGTTTTTAAGTCCACATACTTGTGGTATCTTCTGAGAGGTTTCGAGGACACCACGCCATTTCGTTGAGAGAATACACGTGGCAGAACGCTCCCGTCCACATTCAATTTTTTTGGATCCCTTAATTTTTTAATTGCTTTATTTTCGGATTGTGTTTTTTAATTATTATTTTCTGTCGTATGTTATTGATTTTATATTAAAAAGATATTCGTAGTTTTAATGGCAATAGTATTTTTCCGATTTCTCAACATTTTTCAGATCTGCCGTTACCATAATTCAGTGCGATAAATAAACGTTGTGTGCCTTTTTCAGTTATTAAAATTCAACTAATCAGCCATTTGTGTGCTGTTTTCATACAATTACATTACCTACTTTCCCCCATCAACGCACATTTCCATCAACCAGCCAAAACTATAACCGATCAACTCGCAACGATGATCCCAACACGATGACAGTTCACTCAGTCTGGACATCCAACAGCGATTCGTACATGTAAGTTCAGATAGTAATTAACTTATTGCATGCGTCAACATTTGAGCACAGGCAAGTATTCATGAAGTATTAATTCTTTCAAAAATTTTAGTATAACTCCATTCACAATTTTTAACATTCCTTTACTTTCATTTCTTCTCCTTGTTTTCGTTTACAGGTTACTTCTTTTTTTCGACTACCTTGGTTCTAGTGAATAAGTTTGTTTGCATTCCTCTTCCGTTTATGGTTTCATACTCTAATTACCATTTCATGATCTTTTCATATTCAATTTACTAACTTTTGTTACATTCTTTATATTTATTAATGTCATTTTTATATTTCTGCAGATCCATATGGTGCACCTCTTCAGATAGAACGGATGGGTATGAGCTTGAACAGTTTCGATGTATATATATCATATAACATGATCATATAATATATACTTATTGGATGCGTTTCTTGGTCGTAGCTAATGGTGGTTCTCATCCTTCTTACTGCATAGTTTCTACTTTCTTTCACTTTTCCTTATTCCATACAATTTGTCATAGCTCCATCTCTATCTGGTTTTTTATGATTACATTTCTTTGTTATTATGCTTTTCTCGTATTTTTATCAAATTGCCCGATTTGATATCGCATGATATCACAAATAATAAAAATATTAATATCGTGTATACCATAATTGGTATACATGTATTGCAATGTATATTGCTATTATTCTATATATCATTCCCATATTCCATCATACTATTCCAACATATAACATATATATATCAGAAATCGCATTACCCATCCACTTTCACATTCATTAAATGAATGAAAAATGGATGAACCATTGACGATGGCATACAGCATATGAATGCATTAATGTAGTGTACATACACTAAAACATCCAACACATGAGTGTAAAAGTCAATGTGACTTACATTAGAAACTACAATTTTAGCAGTATTATATGAAGTATTCATTCAACGTCTCCTACACCATGTGTAGCTACGAGCCTAGATTACAGAGGCAAAAATCTCCTGTATATGAAAGAAATTTCAATGATACATTGGTTAAAATAATCAAACAATGAATGTTGGTCCGGACTGTTTCTTTCATTTATTCTCCGCCGTTCGCAAGTAAATTTCTATGCCTCAGACATTAAAACATACAGTATCTGTATGCCGTAGTTAATGCCCCATACTTTTATATTCAAATTGTGTAGATGTTTTCTTCAGTTACCCGTAACCATGCAAACACTGTAGTTTTCTGTATGTAACCTGCACGGACCCCCAAAATTCGCATGGCCTAGTAGATGTCACATCCATCTCAAAACTACGCCTTTTAAATGTAGGCATTCAGTTCCGGAAACACAGGCGATGTCTCTCAGTTCTACAAGTTACAAAGTTTACTGTATAACTTGGAGGTTACAATCATTCTTACGTCCACTTGTACTTTTATATTGTTCTACTAGATGGAAATCACACGGCCAACGGTTGATTAGTATAAATTCGTCTTTTCGAAATTATGTGACATTGATTTTCAAGACTGACATCACACAAATATGTTCCAACCCCAAAATTAATTTCAAGGTCTTCAATGTCATTCAGAGTAATTAATACATATTGGGATTGAAACCATCGCAATTGCACTTTCTGATCAAAGACATGTAACGACCTTGAGACTCATGTATTTATTACGCACCACACAACAACAATTCCTTTGTACAGTTTAATAGCTGGACCGGTAGATCAGACATATCAATTAGGAAACCGACAATAATTATACCAACAGAATTTGCTTCCCGTGGAAACACTCTTACCATAGATCGTGTAACATGCAAGTTCGACATATGTGATAGTGGAAACGAACCTGGTTGGGTGGAAACAAGGATTGGTAGTCAAATGATGTAATAATGCCAGAATCAGAGAACATATATTGTGACAAAAATATTGATTCAATAAAAAGAATATTTGGTGATGCTATCATGTACATGAACAGGAAGTGCGGAGTGCAACTAACGAACCGTTTCATGCACTCCCTTTCTTCCATATCTCACCAGTTTCCTCAAATAATTCAGCATTTCCCTCTTTCATTTCAGTTAACTCGTTCAACAAATCAGATTTATTGTCATCATTTAAGAAGGATGGGTTTGAGAAAAGAATCATGAATTTTCCCTCTGGAACGCAGACAACATGGTACGTTAGAAATGAAATGCAGCTTCTGAAAATCCAACTATCGTCGCTAAAAGTTCATCAATTGTACCCATGTATTCAAAATCAATCACAATTTTTAACGCACCCAACCAATGCAAGACTCGGAGCTTCTGTTGAAAAATCTATGAAGCAGCCTGTAAAATCAAGTACAGAGCCTACAGTTATGTGGAAAATGGAATACAGTGACGGAGAATAATAATTTGTGGGTCTTCTCCAACTCTATAGTGACAAGTGCAAAACAATATTGAAACGATCCGCACAAACATTTTACTCACTTTATCTAAACCCTCTCAATTTCAGTGAAGATTTCAGAAGAGACAATACAACATCACGGCGTACATTAATGGCATACTTGCCTGTACCTCTATAAAATAGTAATTCATCATGTGGTACATCATGTGACACATCATCTTCAAATGAACGTGATATACATATGGATATGTACAGAAGTATTGAGGAGTCGATGAAGCAGCAATCAAATGAAGTAATGGTGGAAATTTCAATGTGTACTTCATATTGTGTAGCAGTACGTTTTCATCCAATACTGTCTTCATGGGTAGCTAATACCGGAATCAAAGGATTTACTTTCAGTAAAACATGTAGATAAAACAAATAGACCGTGCCATTGATTCCTCTTCGAGGCATCTGATATGTCATATCCTTCTCTTAACAAGGCTAAGATCAGTAAAACAGACAAAAAGAATATTGGAATCAGATACTATAGATCATCCAAAAGAAGGTTTTCCGAACGAATTCTCATCTATGAAAGAAATGTCAATACATCCAAAGTATCCAGTTCTCAAAAATTTCAACAACGAAAAGATACAGTAACAAATGGATATTAATAACATGTTCCACTTCCAGCTGATGCGCAACCTGCACTTTGGTGTCTCGGAACTTCTTAAGGAGTGTCCGTCTCTACTTCTTAGCTTAAATACAACTACTGGAATATCTGAGCATTGCTCTCCAAGACCTCTTCAATCTATGCGTACAACTAAATTACGTACGTTAAATTATTTCTTGTATTTAGTCGGAAAGAGCTCTCACGGGTACAATCTTCATGTTGATTTAGCAACAGGTGGTGGTTCTGGATCACTGCAGGGTTTCTTCACAGAAAAAAGAGTTGCAGAAATGTTGGAAGCTAGGGATTACAATCCTGTTAATCAATTGTCTTCAGTTCTGGGAGCCATATGTGACAGACTATGTGGAAGTAGATCATCGACAGAAATAACATCATGTTTCACAATGTACGTAGACATAACATCCCTCATATTTAGAACAAATCTTCGTCCAGCATAGACTTCTGCTGATGTACAGAAACTTCGCACAAAAAGTTCATCTTTCAAACTCAAAGCACTTTCAATATTTAAAGACTATAGTCCATCATCAATGAATACAACAAGGTTTCACCAATTGGATCATCTACCGTCTAATACCGAAAGTCTGGGAGGTTTAACATACATGGATGCAGGGATTTATGAAGAAAGTCATACAGAAACAAAAATGGAGTTTCGACGAACGTCAAAACGGAGTCTGTGAGTGCTGGGGAGACTGAAAACGAATGGATCAACGCGCATCCAATGCTTGTAAAGCCGATAAAGTACAAACAACATCTCTTGTTATAAATAAATCAGTAAAGTAGAATAAAATATTACAAGAATTTCGAAAGGATGGCGCGGTATTGGTAACTCATGCGTCATATTAAACTCTTCATAAAATTAGTACAGCTGGTCAGTTTCAAGATTATTCTCTAAACAGGTTTGAAGAAACTATGGGCAATGCAATTACTAGTCTGTATAGGAGGGTTGGTGCCAATGGCATTCTACAACCTACACGTTTGCTCCATCGAAATTTCGAAACAATTGATATATCTTTTACTGAGGTTGGTCACATATCAATAGAGTTCCGAGCATTAACGTTCATCTCAGGCTGTGAATGCTTTAGACTTTCGGTTGTAACAAGTCTGGTAAAAATGTTTATGTCAATAAATCACCTTTCTGAGTTATGCAGCGAGTTGTGACAAAGGATTGATTTTATTTCACCTCTGATTCAAGATTAGATACAATGATGGTGGAATGTGGAGAAGTTGGCGAAGAAGCGGTCCCAGAGAGTTTCATGAATATGTGGTTTTCCAAAGCTCTATTATTTATACGAATACCGAGAGGAACGGAAGATTCTAATTTACCATCAAACAAGTATGCGGGTCATGGATCTGTCTCCGGTAACAAGAAGAGCATGTCGGAGTTCTGCTTCGTACAATATTTGGATGTCATTGAAAATACATCTTTGGTTCCAGATGTAATCGATGAGGACTTGATTGTATTAAATTATGTTGGGATAGAACAAGAGGAGAATATGGTATTTCTACATCAGAAAAATTGTATGATCTGTGCCCGATTGACAATATTCGGCGAAAATACACATAGTACCTGAATATACCGATGTAGATATTCTAATAAGCCATGTTCTTCGTTTCAATTAATGGGAATCATTTCGTATTCACGAGAATGGATTGGATTAAAGTGTGTTTTATGTTAATCGTTTATCAAGAAAAAGGATTACAATACGGGTAGAATTAATTGTGACATAATATCATATTATATCACTACAGATTTTGCTCTTATTGTAGGCACTTTTAGAATGATAGTTATGATCTTCTATTTATATGGAAGAAACTTCGTTTTTCATTCATGAAACATCAAAGAAAATAAAAAAGTTCGAACTGACAGTAGCTCGTGCAACCAATTTTTCTTTGTGAGGTTCCAAACTTCACGGTGCAGATTTGGAATGAAGATCAATGTTACTTCGTCTATATTTAACTTTTCCCGGAGACACATTGACAGGATATAAAGTGACTTCGAGAAATTACACTTTACAGACGAAGCCTGAATCGAACATAGCCTATGTGGGCAATGTACTTTTGTCAAAATTCAAAGTTCGGAGTACAATAGTGCCAAGAACATCGAAGTCACCTCTGATTTTTTGTAGTTCACAAATTTGAATTGATCTTAATACAATTTCACTTCGGTTTTATTAGTCATAATACTGAAAAAAACATCAAAGAATGAAGTGATTGTGACTTGTATCACCATGTCACTTTGGGAGTTTCCAAAGTTCGGAGTCCTAAAATGCAAATTTATTCAATGTATATTCGTATTACTTCACAAAAAACAATGTCACTTTGCACTTATGCTGTATAAATCATCAAATAGTCAAAGTTGACTTCAAATACACAAGTAGAAGCAGCCCAGGTTACGAATGTCACTTTGGTAACTTCTGATATTTAAGACCGAAGTCCCGAAGTTAGAAGCCCGAAGTGCACTCCTAAGTGAACCCCGAAGTAATTCCAAGCAAATGAAAAATTCTGCGGGACCCGAACTGTCCGACGTTTCGAGGATAATTCCACGCACTTCGTTTTTGAATGTTAAAAACGAATGTAAAATACTATAATGGGGTGTGCACGTGCACAAACACTAACTATGAATCGAATGCATTTCTATTTGTCCTGTTATCGTTATTATACATTATTCATGCACCGTTGCGTTTTGTCGATTAATACGTACTGAACATTGAGCTAAATAACGTATGTAGAAAAATTACCAAAGCACAAACATATCAAAACTAAATGGAGCATCAATAAATCATAACCACTTTATACCGTACAATAAGAAACTAGTGGCTTAAGATAGTGACATTACGTTAATATCTTAATGCTCTTTCGGAACCACCGGGATCTCTTCAATTTTTCTTCCCGATTTGAGCATACTGAAATTCCACTCCATCAGCTCATTTGGAAAATCTGATGTTGCTGCAATCAACATCAGCATTGACCTTACTGATTTAACGATCGTAACTTCTTTCATAATACCAAATGAAATTTACAAATTCATATTTAACATAAGAATCATTTAGGATCACATGTACAATGGTATATCGGTTAAAATGAGTCACTGTGTTAGTCCGTTTCACACTGGACATATTATTCATAATATCCTTGTGGGGTGACTGGGATCAAGCATGTCAATTGTAGACAGAATGAGGCCTCCATCACCATTAAGAGCCTTTGTACTGTTTTCAGTGAGATTTGATGCGGACGGCAATGGCATAGGTCCGATTTGGTCCAGGGTCTTAGCTTCTTCTACTTCGCAATGGAATATGGTAAAAGTCCATTGACGATGTGGTGTGCGGTGGAGTTGACATCGTGGGAGTAAAGAAGAAGTAATGGTAGTTGAAGGTGCATATTAATTTAGTTTCTTCGACAAATTTATTTTATCATGGAAATAAGAAAAACAATTATGAGAAGAAAAAACATTTCTTCTTTTCTGTGTCTCCGATACGGAAAGAATTTTGGAAAACCAAAAAAGACGCTGGAATGAATTAAAAATGAAATGCAATGAAAATTAATTGCTTTTTACCCTTCTTTCTGTGTCGATTAATGAATAGCCATTAGACACACGTTTCAAGAAATGTATGTACGCCAGGTCGAAAAACATTTCCATAACTAGTTTTAAGAATGACCACTCTGTTACAGATTCTGTAACTGTTTGGTTGGACTATGAAATGGAAATCGGGTGAAACAACACAACTGGGATTTCAATTCTTTGGTATAATACATTCGTCGTAAATTGGACGATAGAAGGTGGAATTTCTTCAGAGGGAGTAAAAAGAATGAAACAATTGAAATTATAAAGTGTGAATAAATTGCTGTTGTTGAATTTAGCTTACAAAACATTCTTCGAAGCGAACGCCAATATGAAGAGCCGAGTAAAATAGGGTTTGGGTAACTTATTCTTCCGCTCTCTCCCGATATCGTAAAAGTAAAGCGCTTACTTACTGTGTGTGCATTCATTTTGTACGATAGAAGTTGTTTGGTAGGACTCAGCCAAATACATGTGATATATGCAAACAAGACGGATACCACGTAAGCCTTAATACAGCGCTTTGCGTAATATCAAGTCATAGGTCGTATTTAACAGTACTACCTTTGTAAATTATACTCTCTATTCAGTACTAGGCGTACGCGCCGATATATCTGGGAGGAAAATATTTATGAGGCGTATCGGCAAAGAACTTATTTTACTACGAGCTTTATTCAGCGCTCTCAGTCCGATCATGAGTAGTAATGCTGTCTTTAATTCATAATAATATTTTGAGAATATCTTTTTATAGTAGCATAAAACATCATTGTATTTCAAATTTTGCAACAAACTCATATACTTACAAGTAGAGACATGTTACTTACAGCAGAGAATATTTTAAGGTTGTACAATGTAAAGGGTCAAATGTATAAATATAGTATTCAAATATATATCAACGTTCTCTTTTATTCGTTTTGTCCGAAGTTTTGTTCTAAATATTAGTTCTGATATAAAGATTGTTCAATTAAACCTCTTACCAATATCTAGGATACATCATTATTATCTAAACTTGACATTGATAAGACAATCTAAAATATTACCATTGACAAATCTGCTAAATTCTTTGGTGAGTAAGAATGTCATTGTATCAAACTCGAAGTTGTAATATGATCGTTCAATACTTTTTAAGTCAACCATCAATCTCTTTTCAGTAGTTCTTTCTGCCTTGGTGTGGTCATGAAATATAATATAGATAAACTATCGGGTATCATAGTTCTAGGTATTTGTCGAATGGACCGGTGACCGGAGGCTACTAAACACTCAAATCACTATATGGTCCGGAGTAGCCAATATTTACTTGATTAATTATTTTTCTACCACGTGTCAAAGGCCTTATGCTCTTTCGAATATTCCTCTCTTTATGGCCTCCTATTTCGAGTTCGTTTCCCATCTTTGTTTACTACTCTGCGATATCCATTCCTCTTGCTGATATATGTATGCATTTCATCTTTTAGTTGGTTAAGTTCTATCCCTCCTTTTCCATTAAATAGCCTTTATTCTTAGATATGTCACCTTTAGTAATTTGATAGAATACAGTCGAATCCCAGCCAGTAGGGTTGTCATTTTCTCTTCTCATTTACACCTTATTCACTTTCCCAGATCTCTCTCTTCGTATTTTATTTTATTGAATTAAAGAGATTTTAATCCAAATTTGTCTTTACAATCTCAGACGCCAATAGCGGGCATTGTCAAATGCCATTTGGACGATAACATAAGGACAAGGCAACGTTTACATCACAGTGCGTTCCGTTTCGTTCTAGGTTGATGTATTTTAGCATCTGGGACGATCCCGTGACGCTCCAAGACGCGCTGGATATTACCCTTAATGGTGTGAGTTGGAAGACATTTTTATTATATCTGTACGACGTGATCTTCTTCTCCAAATGAATGGAGGACGTGGACCATGAACATGACATTGCCGAAATTCTCGGTGACTCTGGGCCCCTTTTCTCAAATTGCAGAATTTTGAATTCTTCTAGCGTAAGATCGAAAGCCACAAATCACATCCGCGGAGTCTAGTCTCCATAGAACATCAATAAACTAAGTTTCTCTATCGGGGCATACAACTTCTATAGATGTTTCAGCTACAGCTTCTGTAAATTCGCGTATCCCCTTCATCGAATGTTGCTGAAAGATTGTAAAGTATACAGGGGACGCCCCTCGGAGCCCCAACCAAAATACTGCAACGCTCTCAAACAATTTGTTCGTAACACCGACCGACTTTTCTTGCTTGTACCGACCACGTCTGTGTTCTCGGAACTGAATGCCTGCATTCAAAAGGCGTAGTTTGGGGTGGTGGGACATCTAATAGGCCATGCAAATTTTGGAAGTCCGTGTTGGTTACGTACAGAAAACTACAGTGTTTGCATGTTTACGGATGGTAACTGAAGGAAAAATCTACACAATTTGAAGATAAAATGTGTGGGGCATTAACTTTGGCGTACAGATACTGTAGGTTTCAATGTATGAGGCATATAATTTTACTAAGAGACGGCGGAGAATGAATGTAGCCCAGGCCAACATTTATTGTTTGAAAAATTACACCAATGTATCATTGAAATTTTCTTTCATATACAGGATATTGTTGTGTATGTAATATAGGCTTGTAACTACACATTGTGTATGAACCGATGAATGAATAATTCATATAATACTGCTAGAAATGTAGTTTATAATGTAATTCACATTGACTGTTACAGTCATGTGCTGATTGTTTGAGTGTATGTACACCTCATTAATTCATTCATATGCCGTATGCAATCGTCAATGTTCATCCATTTCTAATTCATTTCATGATTGTGAAAGTGGATGATTACTGCACTCTATGATGTAAATATATGTTATATGTAGGGATGATATGATGGAATATGGAAATGATATATAGAATAATTGCAATATACATTGCAATACATGTATACCAATTATGGTATACACGATATTAATATTTTTAATATTTGTGATATCATGCGATATCTAATCGAAACGTTGGATAAAGATAAGAGAAAATAGCAATAACAAAGAAATAAAATATTAAATACCGTGATAGAGATGGATCTATGACAAATTGTATCGAACAGGAAAATGTGAAAGGAAGTAGAAACTATGTAGTAAAAGAAGAATGAGAACTATCATAAACAACGACCAAGAAACGCATCCCATAAGTATAAATATATATATCATGTTATACGGTATATATACATCGAAAGTTTTTGGTTTCATATCCATTCGTTCTCTCTGAAGAGATACACCATATTGTTCGGCAGAAATATAAAAATGACATTAATAAACAAAAATAATAGAACAGAAGTTCGTAAATTGAATATGAAAAGATTATGAAATGGAAATTAGAGTATGAAAATATAAACAGAAGATGAATGCAAACAAACCAATTTGCTAGAACCAAGGTAGTCGAAGAAAAGAAGTAACCTGTAAACGAAAATCAGGAGAAGAAATGAAAGTAAAGGAATGTTAACAATTGTGAGTGGAGTTATACAAAAATGTTTGAATTAATTAATAATTAATGAATACTGGCCTGTGCTAAAATGTTGACGCATGCAATAAGTTAATTACTATCGGAACTTACATGTACAAATCGCTGTTGGATGTCCAGACTGAGTGAACTGTCACCGTGTTGGGATCATCGTTGCAAGTTGATCGGTTATAGTTGTGACTTGTTTATGGAAATGTGCGTTGATGGAAATGTGCGTTGATGGGCGAAAAGTAGGTAATGGAATTGTATGAAATCGGCACATAAATTGCTGATTAGTTGAAATTTTAATAACTGAAAAAGGCACACAACGGTCATTTCTCGAACTGAATCATGGTAACGGTAGATCTGAACTCTGTTGAGAAATTGAAAAAATACTGTTGCCATTAAACTTTCAATCGTATTTTTTAATTTAAAATCAAGTAAACATACGGCAGAAAATAATAAGAAAAGTACAAAATCCAAAAATAAAGCTATAAAAAATTAAATGTGGACGTAAGCGTTCTGTCACGTGTAGGCTTTCAACAAATTGGCGTGTTGTCCTCGAAATTGTTCAGAATACACCAAAATTAATGTGGCCTTAAAAACCCGTAATGGGGATACAGATGCATGACATGCTCAAAATTGAAACATCATGATGTATGATACTAGCTCTGAAATATATAAGCAATGTACGAAATATATTTCAGGTGTTTATGTAATTATTGTGTCGTGTGGTATTTTTTAATGGAGCATATCATATGTACCTATTTACAAAACTCTTGTCGTGACACAACACAGCTGTAGCTTTAAACCGGATAACTCAACAGGAAATTCAACAGAAACACCTCGTATTATCATGAACAGTTCAGATGAGCAATAGTATGAACTCCGAAAGCCGGCTGGTATTTGTTGAATTATTGCTGATTCCGTGTCTTCATTAGTGGAAGTGGGACATGAAATGTACAAGAGCAAATATGGTGTGCAAAACAAGTACTTGGCTGTATCTTTAAGTATCGTAGAATCTTATGTCGGAAGGAAGGAGGTAGAAGAAGTTATTAACATCATCTGCGACGCTAACTTTGATTCGAGATTATTCTCAAAGGAAGTACCGTCAGTTGAATACTGTAAAGAGATTACTGCTGAAATTTTGAGGAATTGTCGGGAAAGGAAGTGAATTGTTCAATAAAATATATGAAAGTAGTTTTGTTGAAATATGGACAAATGTTCAATTCATTTCGATCTTCTCCCTGTTATGTATTTATTTGGTATTGTTTCCTCATATTAAAGAAATATAATGTTTTATAAAGTTAATAACGTTCAAATAGTTTGTGAAATGATAACTCCTATAGTCAATTTGTTAGTTATTGTTTCCGATTTTACAATTTTTACTGTGTGTTTTGTTGAGAGCGTTGAGTTTCTAAAATAGTAGCATATCTGCAAACTGTTATACCATGATTTATGATGAAGAAGGGACAGCTTTAGAACTATACTACTCATGGCTCACATAATTTCCATGATGTTATATATGATGAAAACACATGAGTGAAACTGCGTTCCCATCATGCAGGTAACAACATGCTGATTATGCACATTATCAGTGATCATTTTCATAATACGGCACTGAAAACTAAGTGGTTGGTAACATGGGGAGTAGTTGAATTTATTAGAGGTAAATATTTATAAAGTATTATTTTTAAAGACTGTTTACCTCCTATTCGTATCATATACAGCCTGTGTTAGACAGACTATATCTTGAATGAAAGGAAATAAGGTACAGAAATCATGAAATTTCCACTCCATATGGTGATTGCGATTTAGCGGAAAATCAATTAATTGATTTTCCTCAAATAATCGAACTCCACATGGTGTGGAAATGGTATACAGCGTTTACTAGAAACATTATGTAATACGGTTTTGACTGCAAGGTGTACATATCACTATCATAGCCGTTACATGTTGTTTCAACCTATGTCGGAACTCGTTCCATTATCGAAGTTGAGGATATTATTGTAGCAGGAATAGAAGATAATCTTCAAGTTATTGCGAATCATTTACTGCTATGAAATCAGTTATGAAAAATCGCAGTGGAGCCAGAAACGTTTAGAAAGACCCTCGGGTTCAACAGTGGGTAATTCAAAACTCCCATCGAAAGCGAGGCGAGTGGGTAGTTGCGGAAGTGACGATGTGGTAGATGAATTTAATGGGCCTAGTTATAAGATGAATGTAGAAAGGCGCGGTGCTGGTAGAGGACAAGGTAGGCGTAGGATTTGTGGGGTTCGTGGAAACCGAAGAGGGGGTAATGGCAGAATGAGTGGAAATGGTACAAACGAATCTTCATATATGAGTGGTTTTCATGAAGTAAACAATCGCAACACGGAAGATATGGAATCCAGAACTGATAGTGGAGTTATTGAAAATACCGTCAAAAATCGTGAAAACACTACCGATCTGGGTGCTGAATTGGACGAATTTCCGTCAGTACAAGTGGAAGTAAATTTGGAAAATTTTCGTAGACTGGAAGAAGATATCCGAAAATAACTGCCGAGAACGGAAGACTTTCTGTGTTGATGAATTAGTACAAGGTTTCGTTAATTGAGAAAGAATGGGATCCTTCCGTGCTTACTCAATTGTCGAAACACACACCTGAGACGTTGAGTAAAGAGGTTTCAATCAAGGTTCTGTAATTAGAAGTTATGAAACATGATTGTAAGACTGTTGAAATAAAGGGAATGGTGCAGAGTTTAGAAGTTCTGAATCTAAAATTTTTTTAAAAGAAGGGAGATAACAACAAGAGTCGTGTAAATTATGCAAAACGCTTTCTCCATATGGAGGAAGCAAAATTACTAAGAAAATAAAATAATTGATTTTTTGTTGCAAAAAATAAAATATTTGATTTCTTGCAAAATAATGTTTCTTCATCTGATACAGCTGTACAAAGAGGCCCACTGCACCCCCATGCAAAAAATTGAATCTTCAATTTTTTACAACATATGCCGGATCACAACATTGTATAACTTTCCCGGACATGAAATCGCAGTACTACTACCGTTACATTACCATCTTCACGTTCGATCCTATTCTTCCACCATCAACATCGACGATTACGTCTCTACTAGAATAACACGACCTCCCATAATCGTCTTCATACAGTTGCAGCAACACTTCCTTAAAAAACTTCATATCAAAAATAGATCTACACACATCACGTCAATTAAAAAGCAACGCCGTAGATGACTAATATACAGTAGACCTTTGTACCCAAAAGTCAAGGCCACACCATTTACACACCAAGACCGTCACCTGAAAACTACCGAGACATCCAACCTGGATGCTCTCTGATAAAACATGCCAACAAGCTTCTGCACGAAAGGTACTACTGTCTCTTGTTCGGCTTTCGACATCCGAATAATTCTGTAAGAACGTGGATTGCACCTTTCCCTTTCTCTCCCGCTTTCTCCCTCTTCACTTTCTTTTCATATTACAATTAAACTATACTTTATTGTAGTTACCGGCACTTATATTTATATCGGCCCAAGAAGTCAACAAATCGATATTGATATCGATTCGCGATCGTCCTTTGCTAAATTCTAGATTCGTTCACCATAATCTCTATGAATTCACCTCTCTCTCCTTCACCAATCTACCGCTTACTTCATCATCTACTTACCACATTCCATCACAATTAGCATACACTCTCCAGCTCTCTATCCAAACTTGAAAGTTCTAAAGCTGCATACGACCACTCGCCTACTGTAGACACTTCACGTAATCCACATCCGAATCCACTGCAACACGTATGGTCCAAACGAAATGAAACATTCAAACATGTGGCTGTATTCTAATCTAGGTGCAGATTTCCTTCACCTTGAATACTGTCGTTTGGCTTAACCGGTTATTCGACAATCTAACTACTGGTATACAAACACGCGAACAATAATAACGTATCATAAGCAGGTAATGATATAAAAAATAGACGAAAAAACTTCGAACAATATCAATAACTATGAATAAATAACAAAAAAAATCCCATTATTTTATTACATGAAAAGCGGATAATCGCCTGATATCTCAACAAATACTTCAACATCAACTTTTCTAGTTCGAGACCAACATTCAAGATATTCAACTTCAACTAAAAGTTCAATCTAGGACAAGTTTCATCGAGAAAAGTTCAAGATGGAGGACAAGATCATCTTCAGAAGTCTGAACAAAGCTATTTCCATGGATCAAACTGATCCCTCTGATGACATCACGGCTGATGGATGTACGCGTACGCCTAGGTCTCCAATCTCTCGAAAAGGTCGTTCAACGATATACCCATCGGAGGTACTGACAATGTACAGGCGATATCTGCGAATTTTACAAGGAATAAATCGGGCAAAACTTTTTTCAGCCGAGATGGCTGATATAGCATAATCATTCCTCACCGTCTTCTCAATGACGGAAGATGCCACAGGATACTGCCGACTTCATCAGAATGAAATGGCCCGCTCCTTCCTTGAATCCATGCCAGAAAGTGGGAAATTATTTAGTGCAAACTACTTAACATGCTGCTAGTAGCCTACTGGAGGATATAGAAAAACTATACGCATTACCCGATCCTTGTAAAGATGTTGCGCCTGAATTAGATCTAGACCCACGCGACCTGAATTTCGAGTCTCTAATATCACATCTACTGTCAAAAGCACTTACAAACAGAAGTTACTCCATCCCCTATCCATAGTAGACACATTTACCACTCATCATCAACTCGTATACACGCATCTCTTGCCAAACACTGTAGCAGCTGCACCATCTTATCTTCGAACGCCTAATCGGAATCAACAACTCACACTGTCACCACACAAACGGAACCTGCAAACTCACCGGAAACCGAGCC
>JAULBU010020312.1:0-19508 GCA_032358235.1 Odonthalia washingtoniensis | reverse complement strand
ACAAGCACGCCTGCCGATGGCGCGATCACCACGAGCGTGGGCGAAATCATAGACGCGAAGCTCTCCGGCATCGATGTTAAAGAGATCAACGCGACTCACCTGAATCAGACTTCGCGCGCGATGCGTAGCAAGCCTGGCATGTTTGACCCTGGCACGCTTGACGTTAAATTGATTTTCAGCGGTGCCGATATGAACACTTGGCACGGCTACGCGGTCGCCGGGACGTTTCGCTGGTTTAAATTCTCAATCCCCGCTGTCGATTCGGTGGTTAATTTCAACACGTACAAATTTCGTGGGTGGGTCAAGTCGTTTATGGCGGCCGATGCCCCTGCCGAGGGCGACGTGATCACGATGGACCTTTCGATTAAGATTGTCGGCGATGTGACGATTACTCCGTACCCGTAAGGAACTTTTTAGGCCATCGACAATCGGGTTGGTGGCCTACTCTATTTTGCAACCAATTCACCCGGATCAATACTATGTCGAAGTTTCTTTCCCGCGATTCGATTCTCTCGATTGACGACCGAAAGCCCGTGCCGGTGAACGTGCCGGAATGGGCCGAGGATGGCGGCGAAGTGCCGGTGATTGGCATTCGTAAGCTGAGCGGCGCCGAACGTCAAGAACTCAACAAGATCCTCGGGCGTGATCGAATCGCCGACGTGGAAATTGAACAAGCCGCGTTTATCGCGTGCGTGTCCGACGAAGCCGGGAAGCCATTGTTTACTGCCGATGATATGGCAAACATTGGCGGCAAGTTCGGCGGCGTGATTGCCCGCATCGGGCGTAAGGCGCTCACGATCAATATGTTTGGCAAAGCGGCAATGGAGCAAGCCGAAAAAAACTGCTAAACGATCCAGAACGTAGATTTTGGATCGAATTAAGTTACCGCTACGCAACGCCCGTTCACATCCTGCAGACGCAAATCACATCCGAACACTTCGCGGAATTGGTGGCTGAAGATTCGATTGACCCTCGCGGCGAGATTCGCGCGGATTTGCGGGCGGGCATTATCGCCTCGACAATTCGGAATTGCCATCGATCAAAAAAAACAGACCCGGTCGCGCAGCCTCTCGACTACATGCCAAAGCTTGGCAATCGAAGCGAGAAGGGCCGCAAGTTTGACCCGCAAGCGCTCGCGCGTCAGTTGTCGCTGGTGGCCAACAGATCGCAACCGAACAAGTCTAAGGAATCGAAATAATGGCAAACGGCATCGGCTCACTAGCGGTACAGATCACCGGGAGCACGACCGGGCTTGCCGCGTCGTTGAAGGATGCCGAAAGCCAGTTGAAAGGGTTTCAGAAGGGCACGCAAGGCGGCGCAAAAAACGAATTCGCCGGGTTCAATCTAAAGATCGGCGAAACGCTCAAAAGCGAAATCGGCGTCGGTCAAATCGCAATGGGCAATTTGATCGCGTCGGCGGCCGAGTTTGGCGCGACGCTGGCGCGTGCTGCGGCTTCTGGGATGGCTGACATTGCGCGTGAGTCAGTTAAGCTCGCGGCTGAAATGGAGAGCACGAAGGTATCGTTTGAAGTATTGCTAGGCGACAAGGGCAAAGCGGACGGACTGTACAACGAGTTGCGAGACTTGGCGAAGAAAACGCCACTATCGCAAGGCGGTGTTAATGATGCGGCGAAGATCCTGCTTGGGTCCGGCCAAGATCAATCGAACGTCGCGCCAATGATTAACATGCTCGGCAATTTTGCGAGCGACAAAGCAAACATCAAGGATTTGGCTGTTTTGATGGCCCAAGTTAAGGGCAAAGGCCAATTGTACGCCGAGGAGGCTCAGCAATTCGCCGAAAAAAACATCATGGTTTATGGCCTGCTGGGCAAGACGTTTAAGAAAACCGATGCCGAGATGCGGCAAATGGTGAGCGATGGCAAGGTATCCGCGCCGATGCTCACGAGGGCATTGCACGAAGCGACGATGCCGGGCGGCCAATTCGCTGGCATGATGGATAAACAGGGCGGCACGTTTAACGGGCTCAAATCAACCCTCGAAGACACTTTTAAACAAGCGGGTGCGAATTTCGGCGAAATCCTGATTCAAGAGCTAGACCTAAAAGGCTTGATGAAGGACATCACCGCAATGTTTGAAGGCGGCGGCAATGACAACGTCCTCCGCGAATTCGTGCGGGCATTCAAGCCGTTGATTTTCGACTTTGCTGGCGTCGCAAAAGACTTGATGGAAGCGGCAACCTGGCTAATGAAGTTTATCACGCCTGCCGTCAAATTCGCAGCTGATCTTGTCGCGGCTGTTGACAAGTTTGGCGCGGCTGTTTCCGAATGGACGGGCGGCAGTGCTGAGCCGATTGAGATCATTGACCGCACTGGCGCGGGCGATTTCGGCGGCAGTGGCACGGGTTCTCTCGATTATGGCGCCGAACAACTCAATCAAAAGCAACTCGAACAAGCCAAAGGAATTCGCGATCAATACGACCCGATTGCGGCAATGAAAGAGCAAGCCGACCAACTTCGCAAAATGCAAGAACTCGGCGCGTTCAAAGAACGTCCCGATCAATTTGCATTCGCGATGGGCAAAATCTTTGAGCCTACGCTTCGCAATTACAACGAGATGCAAGAAAAAATGGGCGTCAACGCGGCTAAGGGTAGCGTCGAGGCCGCAAGCATTATCTCGGCGAGCGTGCAACGTGATCGAGGCGGCGATATTCAAACGCGAGCACTCGCGGCGGCCGAATATTCAAAACAAGTGCAAGAACAGATGCGCGACTACTTACGACAAGTGTCCGACGCATTGCAGGCTAACGGCACACTGGGAGTTAAATGATGGCCACCGTAGTTGAGGTACTCGAAACAACCGAGGGCGTCAGCGGCGGCGCGTCTCTCGGCACTGGCTCGAAGTTTACGCGGACGTTTCAAGTCGAATTCAATGGCATCAACAAGAGCCCCGCTGCAGCGTGCCTGGCAAACGATGGCGCGCGATCTGTGCCGAACTATGGTGACCTACACGCGGACGATTTTAAAGTCTACGTGATAGACAAGCAGGCTAAACCCGTTGAGGGCGGCGGCGGCATATTTTGGGAAGTGACCGTACAGTACGGTAGGCCAACAGAGGCAACCGGCTCGGCAAATCCTGCAACAACGCCAGCCTCGCCACCGGATAACGCGGCGGGCTCTGGCTCGCCTCCTGCCGCGCAAACATCAATCAAGATTCAATGGGGAACATGGACACGAACGGATTCGCCGACGAAAGATTTGACCGGTGCAATATTTAAAAATTCGGCCGGTGATTTGATCGACCCGCCACCGACGCGAGAAGAAGAGAATATACAGATCACATACACGAGGACTCAAGCAAGTTTCTCCGCGCAATGGTTGCGGCGTCTAAACAATCGAATCAATATTAACACGATCACCATCGGCGGCGAGACGTTTGCGGCTGGATCGCTAAAAGCGAAAATAACGGCAGACTATCCGGCCGGTAATGGCTCAACTTCGTGGCAGGTTGTTATAACGCTGCAACACGACCCGAACGGATGGGATTGGACGCTATTGGACGCGGGTTATAAATACCTGTCGGCAACGGGCATGCGGGCATTTTTTGACGGGGCACTACCGGCAACGAAGCCTCGTCTGTTGAACGGTTCCGGTTTGTCTAGTACGACGCCCGTATACTTAAATTTTCGCAAATACTGGTACGCTGATTTCGCGTATCTGGGCTTAGATTATTAAGGGCGGCCAATGCCTGACGCATACGCGCTTACCGAAGCAACCTACGACCGATTTAACCGCGTGGCTTCGCGAGTGCTGAACAAAAGCGATGGCGGCGGCCCACAATTTCAGGGCGTCACTAACCCTATCGAGATTTTACAAATTCAGTCGGCCACCATTGGAACCTATGGTTACACGGCGAAAATTCAGATATTTGACACGGCAACGGGTACTTATGCGGACGACGCGGAACGACCGGCCACGGTTTACGTGATTGACCCGGCAGGGGGCACGTTCGCGGCGAGTCAGTTTGTTAGCGGCATGTTTGCGGGATATCGTGGGGGCGCCGATGAAAGCGTGTACGTCTACGTGAAACCGGCGTCAAGCGGCGGGGCGACTGACTTTTCGACGGGTTCGGCAAGCATTATCTCGTTTGGGCTAGGCGCGGGCTTTGGCGGCGCAATCGCTGTCAGTTCCACGGGTAGTAAATACCGAGGAATGATAGTTATCAAAACGGGATCGTCTCCTGTGGCGGCTTCTGACATTGTCACGGTACAGCTAAGTCCGGCGTTTACAAACTCGATTATTTACGCCCAAATCACACCAACTTACACTTCATTGTCAACCGGGCCTTTTATGGGCCTGAATGCCGAAAAGTGCATCATTTCGTCTTCGTCGGCAGGCTCATGCTTCACGATACAATCGCAAGCGCCTTTGAGTTCTTCGACATACTACGCTTGGAATTACCAAGTCATTAACACTTAAGCGAGACTCGCATGGCATTCACGACAGGGGTGGCGACTTACCCGACATCATACCAAGTTTACACGGGCACGCCTCGCGCTGGTTCATGTCAACTTGCGAACGCGGACGGCACCACTGCAAAGGACTTTTCAAACTTTACGCCTGTTGGAGTTGGAACGCGAGTTACTGAAATCCGGTGTGCATCCGGGCCGACGACCGCGCCGGGCGGTACTTACATCGTGAATATTTTGCTTCATGATGGGACGAACTCGCGGGTTCTCGAAACTGTCACGTTAGCGAATTCCGCGAGCCAGTTGCAGGCGATATTTACATACCAAAATCTAGTGTTGCCATCAGGCTACAAATTGCAGGCGGTCACCCGCACCACGCTGACATCGGGCGCGACTCTGGACTTCGTAGCGTTCGGCGCAGACAACCAAGTTTAGTAGGCCACCACGACGCGCAATAATACCTCGACACTTCTCCCGAAGTCTCGGGGTAAATCATGGCTCACTTCTCAGGGCGTTACTCGCTGCGCCCAATCGCATATCGAATATTCGACTACATCCCGGACGCGGTGGACCCGTTCGCGTTTACCACGGCGGCCGGTGATCGCATCGAACCTGGACCGATGGAGACAGACGGGGCATCGACGCCTCGCATTCTGTGGGCCATCCCAGGGTTTGACCCGATGGACTGGATCAATGGGGCGGTTATCCACGATTGGCTTTACGAGTTACACCACGCCGGGCATCCCGAAATCACTTTTGAATTCGCGAATCAAGTTCTAGGCGAATGTTTGACCGTTCTGGGGGTGGCCCACTGGAAGCGGAGATTGATTCTCGCGGCAGTGCGGACGTTCGGGCGTTGCTATTGGGATCGACCAACTAACGGAGCAAAATAATGGCGTTGGACTTCGTGGCAACATCCGACGCGACAAAGCTCCCTACGCGGACTCGCGCCGATGCGTCCGGTACGGTTGAAGTAGTCGAGGGCGTGACTGACTATCTCGATGGCTCGGGCATTCCCACGCCGGTGAGTGCCACAAATCCGCTGCCGGTGACGGGCACGGTTACGGCATCGGGTACGGTGGCCGTTTCGAACTTTCCGGCGACTCAAGCGGTAAGCGCGGCCTCGCTACCGTTGCCCACGGGTGCATCGACCGAGGCGACGTTATCGGCACTTAACGCCAAGGTTACGGCGGTAAATACGGGCGCCGTTACGGTGTCATCGTCGGTGCTGCCTACGGGCGCGGCTACGGAAACAACGCTGGCGGCGCTCAATACGAAGGTTACGGCAGTAAATACCGGGGCTGTTGTGCTCGCGGCTGGCTCGGCGAAAGTCGGGCAGGTCGCCATTGATCACACGACGCCGGGCACTACTGATTGCGTGATTGCAAAAATCGCGGACACAAGCGGCAACGGCATTACGAGCGGTTCGCTCACCGGGGGCGTTCGTGCTGTTGACGTGATCATTCGAGATTCGACGGGCGCGCAAGTGTCGAGTTTCGGCGGCAACTCGGTCAACCTGACGCAAGTCAACGGCACCGCAATGCTAACAGGTGGCGTGGCTGGCTCGCAAGGAGTTGGCGGGCTCGCTGCCAGTGCGTCGTCAGTGGCTGGGAACCCTGTGCTAGTTGGTGGATCGGACGGGACAAACGCAAGGACAGTATCGACGGACACAACTGGACGTGTAAACGTCAATGAAAATTTATCGCAGATCAACGGAACAGCGATCTCTAATGCGAACCCGCTGCCGGTAAATATGGCAGGCCCGGCGACTATTAGCGGGACGCTTGGCGCGCTCAATGCGGCGGTTACGTTCACGGGCTCGCTCGGCATTGTCGGCGTGCAAATGGTGGCTGTTGCTACGGGCTCAACGCTATCGTATACGCCGGAAGTTTCAGCGGACGGCACAACATGGGTATCAACCACGTCTATTGTTTTGAGTGGTTGGAATAACCTTGGTTTTGGCCTGGCGACAACGGGCGGGTTTAATTCTAGCTCGACAGGAGTTTTGCAGTCGGTTTGGACGCCTGTGCCACCGGGCTGGCAAGCTCGCCTACGATGCTCGACTTACACAAGCGGCTCGGCAACGGCTTATTTGATGCCGATGCAAGACCCTCCCGTCGAGGTTATCAACGGCCAAGTTACGATCCAATCCGGGGCGGTTGTCAATACAAGCTGTACGGTGACAAACACGACCGGCCACACGGTTTTTAGGACACCTAGCGGCGGCTCGGCGGCGACGACCAACGGCCAAAACGTCAAGGCAAGCAACGGGCGATTGACGTACTTGCATGTGACGAACACTTCAGCCGGGACGAAATACGTCAAGATTTACAACAAGGCAACGACTCCGACGGTCGGAACTGACACGCCGGTTGCAACGTATGCGATTCCTGCGTCGTGGTCCGGCGTCGTCTACACGGGTTCGGATCTTGGTTTGTCGTTATCGTCTGGAATCGGCTACGGGATCACGGGGGCGGCGGCTGATAGTGATACGACGGCGGTTGCTGCGGGCGATGTGTTTTTAGTCGGTGGCTTTTACTAAGAGGACTCGATGCCTATTCCACTTAATCCGGCTATCGCTCACCCGACGCAACCGGGGGTTATGCTCACGGAGCTTGCAGTCGAGGAACTGCGCCTTACGTTTGGCTCCGCAATCGATGCGGCGGCGAGAATTTCGGTCAAGCTAAAGCCGTGCGCTCCGTGCATGGTCAACGGCGTTTCCGGATTCATTTCGGCGCCCAATCTTGCAACGCTCGACCTGTCGATTCCCGACGTTTACGCATGGGTCGCGGCTCGCGCAGGTATGGGCGATATGCAACCAGCAACGGTTATGGGGGCATTGGTTGCGGCTATTGGTGCCGAATACGCTCGACAACACCCGGAGGCTTAATTCATGGGCTTCGCTGGCTGGCTATTCGCGCTTTTGCTCGATGCCGTGGCCGGGCCTGCGCCTAGCGTTGTTTCGTCTACGTCGAATGATGCCGTCGAGTTCGCTAGGACAATCGGCGACGCTATTAACTTCGACCGGACGATTGGCGACTCGATCAACTTCGCGCAAACCATACCCGATTCAATCGATTTTTAAACGGTGACATATGCCGACGATCACGAAGGGCTCGACGCACCGTTTCCAACTGACCGCGACGAAGGACGGCGTAACGTGGGATCTCACGGGCGCAACGGTGACGCTTTACCTCATTGACACGCTAGGCGCGGAGACAACGTACACGGCGACCATTTCAAACCCAACAGGTGGGGTGGCCTACTATGACGTGTCAACGAGCGTGCTAAGTCAGTCGGGTACGTGGTCGCGCGCCTGGCGTGTCTTGCAATCTGGTGTCACGCTGTGGAGCGTGCGAACGGGCTTTGACGTGGTGCGCGGCGCGTAATCGGCGACGGCAAACAATTCAATCAATCACTTTAGTAGGCCACCACACAAGGGGACAAAGCATGCCGAGCGGAAATTTTTCAATTAGCGCAAATATCGAGGGGCACAGTTACGCCCAAATCACCACGGTGAACAGTGACAATTTGGCGATGAGTGAAAAGAGCGTGAGCGGTGGCGCGGCGCCCTCGGGCACGCTGACCACGCGAACGACAAACGTGGCTGGAACGTTGACCATGGCGAGCGGTTCGCACGGAATCACCACGGCGGCTCGCCTTGATATCTATTGGGACGCCGGAACCGGTATGGGCTCTGGCTGCGCCTACGGTGCCACGGTTGGAACGGTTTCGGGTACGTCGGTTCCGTTCACGGTAGCTAACGGCGACATTCTGCCCGCTGCCACTACGGCTGTTATTGCGAAAGTTCCCGAGGTTGAAAGCATTGTTGTAACCGGAAGCAACGTCACCGGGATCGGGATTTCGAGCGCGTTCGCCGGGACTGTGGTCGTGGCAGCCGGTGCTACGAACGCTCTGCCGCAACGATTCACCACGGCGGGCGCTTACAACTGGAACTCCACCACGGGCGGCACGAATCCGCTTTCTGGCGCCTCGATTACGCAAATTTTCATGAGTCACGCGAGCACGAGCGCGGCCACAATGAGCGCGTCTCTGTTGTACAACTAACGCGCGAAACGACCGCGAATAATAGGACGCAACCGAAACAAGGGGCGTTCTCGTGGACGGATATATAGAAGACTGGCAAACGGCGGCACGGTTGATTATCTACGCGGCGCTCGCCGTAGAAATCAGCGGTGTCGCCGTTTGTTATTGGTGGGCGAATAAATACGAAAGGGGGAGCCGATGAAATGGATTATGTGCGTGACACTTGCGTTCATTTTGGTTTTCCAAGCGGTGATTGGTGGCCAACAAAGCTACGGCGACAAGTCTAGCTTCGTGGCCGGGCGCACGCATTCCGGCGAAGTGCTCGATTGCGATCTCCCGGAAGGCGAGCAAATTCGGAATATCGGTAGCCACGTTGACGGCGCTGGTATGTGCGTGATGTCGTCAATTGAAATGGCGGCACGCTGGCACGGTATGGAAATGATGAGAGGGCTACGCGATTACTGCGCGAACGACCGAGGCGGCGCTTATCCGCAAAAAGTCGAAAAGCAAATTGCGGCATTCTGCAAGGCTAAAGGAATTGCCGTGCCCCCCTACCTGCAATACGAGGGACCGGACCCAGGTCCAGTCATCGAGGCGGCCTGCAAGTCTGGGCGGTTGCCGTGTATCACTTACGGGCAATCACCTCGTTACAACGTGCCGTACATCGCCCATATGACTTGTGCGCCTAAGTTCAGCGGTAAGTTCGGCGTGTGCCTCGATAACAATTTCCCCGGTGAAAACAAATACGAGTGGATGGACCGCGACGAATTAGTTCGGCGAGTCCGTTGGAGTCCACGAGGGGCGTCTGCTGGTTGGGTGTTTGTCTGGTTGACAAGTCCACCACCACCGAGCCCGAAAAACTAAGGAGAAGGTATCGTGAAAAGAGTCTCTGTTTTACTTGCCCTGGTACTCGCGTTTTTGTGGGCCACCAACACCGTGAAGGCGCAATGCCGTAACGGTCGATGCTCGGCGCCTAGCGTGTCTGCGCCGATCTATGTGCCGAGTCAAATTGTACCCGCCAGCGTTGACGCCTCGACGGTAAAATGGTGGGCATTGAACAGCGAGCCGGGCGTGATTGCCTTGCTAGCTGGTGACAAGTATTTGGGCAAGCTCGATTTGTACGACGGCATTTGGACGCCCGAGAATGGTGCTCCGAAGGATCTCCGCGAAATGTCGGCCTCGTTGAATCCGGCGAGCGGTGAAAAAATGATTCGGTCGAAACTGATCGGCGCGAAACCGGCCGTCCGATGTAACGGGACGGACTGCGATTGTGCAAACTGCGATGGGCCTAGCTGCAAGTGCAAGCCGACGAAACTCGAATTCTCGCCGCTGGCAAAATTTGGTGTGGTGGCCGACAAAAAGGAAATGGAACCTCGCGACAATGGACCGCCCACGAGTTACCAAGGGGGCGTAGACTACTCGCAAATTCGCGCCGATGGCGACCACTACATTTGCAACGGTAAGCAGTGCACGCGAGCCGAGGCGTTAAACAGTCTCGCCGCTGCCTCAAGTGTCCCCGATGACTCGGCAAGCGTTCGACTAACCGTTATCGGCGGCGCGGCCATCCGTCAACAAGTTCTCAGCGACATCGACACTAAACCGGAGTTCGGCGCGTTCAAAGGGAAATTCGTTCTCGCGTCCTATGCGTCTGATCACTGGCGAATTAAGGACGGCGGGTTTAAGGTGCCGGGCAATCCGAACGATGTCATGATTTACGCGCAAAAGCCTGATGGTTCAGTGTTGTGGCGCCAAGAAGGATACGTCGGAGGCTCGGGTAAATTAGCTGCCGCGCTCCGCGATAAAGTCCCAGGGTACGACCCGGTAAAAGATCCGAATCCGGACAATGTGCCATTGATCAAACCGATTGAACCGCACTCACCGATCAAAAGTTCTTCGGTGTTGTGGTGGCTCGTCGGTGGTTCCGCGCTGTTTGGTTCGCTCGTTTACGCTCGGAGGGCTTAACTGTGGATGTGACAACTGATCAACTGAGTCAGTACGGGCCTATCGGCCTGTTGGTTGCTGCGGCTATCGTGGTCGTGCGCGCGTATCTCGCGAGCGGTAGTTCCTCGATTTGGTCGTATGTGATCAACTCGTTCCTGAAGAGTCCGCCGACGCGCGCCGAGGCATACGCGCTGCACGGGGCGACCGGTGTGGGCGTCTTTGAACCGGCGCTGCGATTGCTCAAGATTGCCGAGAGTGTGCTGTTGAAAGTGCAGGCAACAATCCCCGCACAACCGGCCGCGCCGCCTGCCGCGCCCGAAGTCCCGAAGGAGGTGCCGAAATGATGTTGAAGCAATTGGAAAAGAAAATTGATTTTGTGCTCGGGCAATTCGTCGCCAAGAACGGCTCGCGGTTACCGTTCAAAGGTTACTACACGAACGCACTGCGGACTTTCTTGGTCAACAATTTGGGGATTGTCGGCACACAGTGGGAACGATTCAACGCGAGCGGCGACGTGGATGCGTTCATTGATTGGATGATCAACTTCGCTAAGGCTTCTTCACTGGGTCTGCCCTTCCCGGCCTCGCTGATGGTGTCGCCCATGTTGGAAGCGATGCGCGTTTGGCTACACGCGAACAAAGGGCTTTTCAAGGACGGCATCGGGGCGACAGTCTAGCGCACTCGCATTACCTGTGAACTGACGAAATTTACGGGAATTCGACGCTTTATTTTGCTACGGAACGCGACGTGATCAAACGCAAACGGTTTTCATAAGTGCCAATGCTCGCGCGAGTTACGGCAAATATGAAAGCCGTTTTTTCGTTTTTGGGGTGCGGGTTGGTCGTCGGCGGTTTTTCGTGGTCGTGCCATGACATCATTTTCTAGGCGAGTGGGCTCGTGCCAAGGTGATTCGTACACGCCAAGAAAATAATTTGTCAGAATTTTGGTAATTGCGTTGACAGGATATGTACTTTGAATGTACATTACTCCTACCTGACGCGACAAACGCGACGGACGAAACAAAACGCGAATGGGGAGCCCAAACAAATCGCCGTCAGGTTGGGAGTATGTGACGGCAATCGAGTATGTGGGCGAATTTGGCGAATGCCGCCTCAAGGTGTTTGCCGAGAACGAACTGACGTTTAAGCCGCAATGGTATCCAATCTCTCTTCGCGGATATGTGCAAGCGGCCAAAATCCCAGAGGGACACACGGTGAACATGGAAGGCGCCGTCACTAAGTGGAACATTCGCTTTCCAGAGAATGGCGGAATTGGCTTTTATGACACGAGGGAGGAAAGGGATCCAAACTTGACAAACAATTGGTAATCCCCTGACGAGCCCGTGCAATCCGGGCGAAACCTAGCGGACCACTACCGCGACGGTCGGGACACTATCACCCACACCCCACACACGAACGAATCAAATGGACACGCTGAGCACAATCATCGACATCCTGACGCGGTTGCGCCGGGCGATCAACGCCTACCACGCGGGCAAGTGTAGCGTGTCCTTGGTGGCCTACCGAATGCGTAGTGACCGCCCGAGATCGATTTACCGATAACGCAACGACCTAACCAAGATTAACAATCTAACCCGTGGCAATCGCGTCAATTTGAACGCACACGCCCAAGCTACGTACACCGAGGACGAAATGGACCAAGTTTACAAGAACATTCCTGACCGCATGTTTTTTAAAGTGCTTAAAGGAAATCAATCGTGTAGTGGTGGCTCATTTGAATGGTCGCTGCCCTGCGCGGAGGGAGAGCCAGGCGCGTGGCACGAGATCGACGCGGGCATAGTCTTGGAAATGTGCACATCTGGATTTCACCTGTCCGATTGGCCCGGTGAATGGATGGGAGAAAACGCAAAAACTAAGTCGGTTTTTGTTGTTGAATTTGCTGAAGCCTTGGACGATTACCGAAACGACGGTCGAAAGATTGTCGCGCGAAAAGTGCGATTGATTCGGTTAGCGAGCGACGCAGAATTAGTGGCGGTGAATGTGTTTCGCACTGGCGAGCACATTGTAAAAGAAGGAATTGCATACGCATACGGCTCATCGACGGTCAAGGCATACGGCTCATCGACGGTCAAGGCATACGACTCATCGACGGTCAAGGCATACGACTCATCGACGGTCACGGCATACGGCTCATCGACGGTCAAGGCATACGACTCATCGACGGTCAAGGCATACGGCTTATCGACGGTCACGGCAAACGACTCATCGACGGTCACGGCATACGACTCATCGACGGTCACGGCATACGGCGAATCGACGGTCATTCAAAATTCAAATTCATCTGTAAACGCTTGTGACTTTGCTGCCATCGTGGATCGCCGCAAATATGGCGTGCCGACTTTGCGAACTGCCAATCCTGTTTTGTCTCCTAGCTAACCACGCAACAACTTACCACGCGGTGAAACCATGCAAGACATCATGGTGTTAGGAATGCTCGCGCTTTTTGCGACCTTTGCGGTCGTGACTAGCTGGATGACTTACGAGCGAAAGGTTACCCGATGAACACTCAGCTACCCATTGACGAACAGCCCACGACGATCCTGCCGCGCAAGGTGGTAAGTGAATGCCCTTACGAGGCGGGCAACGTAATCACCTGGGAAGATTTCAACGAGATCAACAGAATCGGAACCGTGCAGTTTGTCACGCCGATCACCTACGGTAGCAACAGCACGCACGAAGTTACCGTGTACAGCGATGGCGAAACGATAACGCTTCTATGGCCGAACGGCGGCGAAGGGGCAACGCTGCGGATGCTGGAACGTGTCACCGTGAGCGACGCAACTCCCACGACACTGCAAGACACGCCCGAGAAAAACGCTGAACGTGAGTATCACGCGGGCCTGATCGAAGCCTATGTTGCCCATGTGAAGGCGGTTCAAAAGAACGTGCTCGCTGAAATGAAACTGGCTCATAAATGCGGATGCAACGCCCACGATATGCACGCGAACCGCATCACTCAACAGTTCACGTTTCTGATCAATGAAGGTTTCAAAATCTCGACGATCATTTACGCGGATGACTGCGTGAAGATCGGGGAGGCGCTGTGATGGTCATGCAAACAATCCGGGCGGTGGCCAACGAATACGGCGTACACCGTGCCACGGTAGTGCGTTGGATTACAAGCGGCATCCACGGGCAAAAACTGAACGCGCAAAAGGTGGGCGGCAATTGGCGGGTATCACCTGACGCGGCGGCAGATTTTTTCGCGCGGTGTACCGAGAAGGCGACCGGCGAAAATATACCCGCCGTGGAATCGCCGGGGGACGTGGCGAAAAGGATTGAGGCGGCACGTAAGGCGATTCGGCGAATGAGCAACAATTGAACAGTTAGTAGGCCAACACAACATAAGGGTAGAACTGTGAGTGATGCCAAAAAAACAGCGGCCGAGATGATCCGCGAGCAGTGCGGCGACGAGGACGAATGGATCGGCAAATTCCGCGAAGAATACGACCATGAAACAAAAATTCCCTCGGAGTACAGTAGACAATACGAGTCAAAGTCGGTTGCTAAAAAATTAGACAATGGTGTCTGGGTAGGATTTACATACTGGTTTGGCGGTGGGAAGCACAGCGAGCCTAAAGCGATTGATTGGGTTGATGACGCTTATTTTCTCAACGTTGAAGAAGTAATGGAGCCGGTTTTAAAGTTCACAAAAATTGAGGGCTGAACGATGAAAGAATCACTTTTCGGGCTCGGTGAAACACTGAGCGAATTGCAACGCATCATTGACGCAAGTGAAGACGGCGAGATCGACGAGGCACTCGCTAAGTTTCTCGACGCTGTTGAGGTGAAAGTTGAGGAGAAAGTTGAGGTGTACTGCGCGATGATCCGCGAGCGGGAAGCACGGGCCGAGGCGTTGAAATGGGAGCGAGAACGGATCGACGCATTGCGAGAGGTGAGCGAAAATATCGCCGACAGCATGCGGAAACGCCTGTTCGAATTCATGCAAAAGACAAACCGGGCTAGGATCGAAACTCCCACGGCGGTTGTACGGACGCAAAACGCGGGCGGCAGATTGCCACTTGAGCTAATCGGCGACATTCCGGTCGAGTACAAGAAAACGCTAACCCCGCCTGATTTGGACAAAATCCGCGAGGCACTTGATAGCGGCAAAGAATTGCCATTTGCTCAATTTGGCGGGCGTCGCCGAATCCTGGTGATTAGGTGACGCACGACGATGCGGCCGACTACATTCGAGACCTTCCCGACGCGGCGACGGTCCTCCGATTAATCATTCGCGACGCGGCGAACCCGGACGTTTGGGCGTGGAACCGTTGGACGCTGGAAAAGCTGGCGACGGCGGCGTTGGAGCGGATTGAGTTGGAACGCAACTAGAGGTGATTCATGAGCCTAGATGTCTATTTGAAACAAATGCCTACCGAGCCTGTGACAGTTTATTCGGCAAACATCACACACAATCTCAACACGATGGCAGACAAGGCGGGCTTGTACCAGGCGCTTTGGCGCCCTGAAGAAATTGGCATAACCAAGGCGGGCCAGTTGATTCCCGTACTCGAAGAAGGTCTAACAAAACTTCGTAACGATCCGGCATTCTTTCAAGAGTTCAACCATAAGAACAGGTGGGGCTCATACGATTCGCTGGTTCGATTCACGCAATCATACCTGGATGCGTGCAAGGAAAGCCCGGAAGCACTAGTCGAAGCCTGTCGATAAACAATTAACAACACTGACGCGGGAATTCGACGCGGGACAATAACCGCCCGGGGAATTTGCGCGCCTATCACGAGGGGAATGACATGCCGAAGATGTGGGAAGTATTGCACGAGTTGAAGAACGGGAAGGCGTTGAAGACTGAAATGGGGTTGGTTTATTTCAACAAAGACGGCGAAGCGTGGCACGCTAATTCCGGCGATATCAATCATTATTTTAAATCGTCCGGGGTGAAGTTGAACCAAACTTGTAAAGTCATCGACATGCCCGATGGACTGATGACGAAGGTTGACTTTTTCGAGGCGATGGCGGCATTGAAGGCTGGCAAGCGGGTTAAGTCGCCTTATGCTGGCATGATTTACTTCTGTAAAGACGGCATTGCTGCTTACGAAGATTCGGACACGGAAGCTAATTTTAGTACCGGAGAAGTAAGCGGCAATTGGCTCATCCTCAACTAACACCCCCAACGAGTCACCCTATGCAATTTGTTAAAGCGGTAAAATCGCAAGCTAAGTTACGGCTCGCGTTGATAGGTCCGGCTGGCGGCGGGAAGACGTACACGGGCATTCAACTGGCCACCATGCTAACGCCTGGAAGCGTTGCCGTGATCGACACCGAGCACGGAAGCGCGGCGAAGTATGCCGATATATTCGCGTTCGACGTGCTCAACTTGACGACGTTCGACCCGATGAACTACGTCGAGGCAATCGCGGCGGCAGTGAAGGCAGGCTATCAAACGGTCGTGATCGACTCGCTGACGCACGCTTGGAACGGCATCGGCGGGGCGTTGCGTCAGGTTGACCAGGCGGCGGCGAAGTCGCGGAGCGGCAGCACGTTCAACGCTTGGCGAGATGTGACGCCGAAACACCAAGCACTCGTTGAATCGATCCTAGCTTGTAAGGCTCACGTGATCGCGACCGTGCGGAGCAAAATGGAGTATGTGCTTGACAACGGAAAGCCGCGAAAAGTCGGCATGGCGCCCGTTCAACGTGAGGGCCTCGAATTCGAATTTGATATCGTCGGCGACTTTGACACCGATCACAAAATGATTGTCACGAAATCGCGTTGCCCTGCCCTGTCTGGCCAAGTAATTGAGAAACCTGGTCGTGCGATGGCCGACGAGATTGTCGATTGGTTGAAGGGCGCGCCCGTCGTTGAAACGCCAACGACTCCTTCCGAGGAGGCGAAGCCTATTGACTCAAAAAAAGTGGATATGGTGGCCACGTCAGCGAAGACATTGATTCACCCGGATGTACTCGACGCGGTTGTTAAGGCTCGCCCGTCGTTTTACCGCGCTAACGGCATCGACCCGGACGACGCGAAAGCGGCACCGGCGTTTTGGGCAAACTATCTCAGCGACAAGTGGGGCGTTTACTCGGCTCGTGAACTGACCAAGGAACAAGGCGAAGCGATGTTGACCGAGATCATTTCAGTGGGCCACCAACAACAGCTTAAAGAGTTCGCGGCGGGCACGTTTGATTTCGGCGCGAATGCAACGGAAACGCCGGTACAGTGACGACCGGCAAAAATAGAGAACGTAACGAAAACACTAGATAGCGAGGGTTAGTTATGGCTTTGGAATTCGATCTCGACGTTGACCCGGAAGTATCGGAACAACAGAAGGCGAAATCGGGCGATTGGTTGCAACCGGGCAAACACGAAGTGACGCTTGAAAAGGTAATGGACGCCACAAGCAACGGCGGGAACACGGGCTCGGAATTGTGGTTTCGTGATGGTGGCGGTGGCCTACACAAAGAGACGATCTGGAACAGTCAGAAAGAAACGAGCAAACAACGGGCGGCCGTTCTCGCGGAACGTCTCGGCCTGCTCGTGAATAACGGCAAGACGTACAAGCTCGCTGCGGGCAAGAGGACGCTTAGCGACTGCGTCGGCGTGAAAGTCATCATCGAGTTGTTCGCTGACAAAAAGGACGCGCGCCAGGATGGAACGCCGCGAACCAAGCTTGCTTGGATGGGAATTCACAAGCTAGGCGAGAACGGAGCGGCGACGCCTGGCGAGTTGGGCGCGGAATTCGTGTGATCACTAGCTAGGGAGTCTATGAGAAACGCTAGACCGCCTCCGAAACAATTCAAATGATGTCGGTAATCAAACCGAGCCGCTAATAGGTTAGAGCGAATATTTCAGACTGACCGACGCCAAGCTATCCCCAGTGGTAAAAGAGGTGTCATTATGTGAATCCCATTGATTGGACAGCCGGGAGAGACCGGCAAACGCAATCGTAGCTCAATTGGTAGAGCCTCAGTTAGAGCGGTTGAGGGTTCGACTCCCGGCGATTGCATCCCCTCGAAACATCCCACGAGGTTACACCGTTGCCACACGCAACCACGGAGAAGTTATGCCCGCATGTAACGCCAAACAACAAACGCTTTTCGGCCACGAGCAAAAGCCGAACACGCTAACGACCGCCGAGCGTCAACGCCTCGTCGAGGACGTGATTCCGATGTGTCGCAAGTTCGCGCAAGATAAGTTTTCAAAGATCGAGGAGTTCCTTGGTGGCCGACTGGCTATCGAGGATCTCGAAGCCGAGTGTTACCTAGCCGCAACACATGCCGCTGAGAAGTTCGATAAGTCACGCGGGAATGAATTCAGCACAGCATGTTATTCGTTCCTGAACAAGCATATTACCGCGTTTTTGCAAAATTATTGGACTGATAAACCGGCCGGACAATACGACGAATCGCGGGGCGGAGAAGTAATCGAGGAAAGCGACGGCGAGCCGTGCCTTGTCGAGCCGAATGACGCGGAGGCGATGCTATTGGCTAACCTGCACGGGGACGCCCGCGAAATCGTCCGCTTGATGGTGTTTGAGGAACTGACGCCGGAACAGGTCGCCGTGCAAATGGGCAAGGCTGTGAAGGACGTGCGGTTGATTGCGCGAAACTCGGTGAAGCATTTGCAGGGCGTGAAGACGAGGCAACGCGGGCCAAATTTGTTCGCGATGCCGACTGTGGAGACGCCCAATGATTTTTAATGAAATTGACCGACGCGCGGCGGCATGGTTGCGCGAGTTAATGAAGGCGGGGTTGATCCCAGAAGGAAGAGTAGATGAGCGATCAATTGCCGACATCCAGTCGAGCGACATCATCGACGCGAAACAATTTCACACATTCGCGGGAATCGGTGGGTGGTCCGAAGCTATTCGCCTCGCCGGGTGGCCTGAGTCTCTTCCCGTGTGGACCGGAAGTTGCCCCTGCCAATCGTATTCAATCGCCGGAAAAAAGCGAGGCAACGACGACGAGCGAAACCTATGGCCCGAATTCTTCCGGCTTATCCGCGAGTGCCAACCTATCGTTGTGTTTGGCGAACAAGTTGAAAACGCTATCGGGTTCGGTTGGCTCGATGGTGTATTCGCAGACTTGGAAGGAGAAGGCTACGCCTGCGGGGCGACGGTATTGGGCGCACACAGTGCGGGCTCGGACCATATCAGGCAGCGATTGTTCTGGGTGGCCTACACCGCGAAGCCGAGAGCCGGGCAAGACGAGCGAGGGATACGGGGAATGCTTGACGGGTGCGGCGAGACTGGCGGGATTGGCAACGCCAACCGTGCAAGACTCGGCCAACAATGCCGGGCCGTCTCAGTTTCGCCGAAACTCGCTGCCGCTGAACTGCGAAGCGACGCTAGCGGATTCTGGGACCGATTCGACCTCATCCCATGCCGAGACGGAAAAACGCGGCGTATTGAACCCGGCTCTTTCCCGTTGGTTGATGGGTTACAGAGAGGCTTGGTGTGTGGCGGCAATCAAGGCAGCGAGATCAATGCCAAAGCGTCAGCCGAATCAAGGATAAACAGGCTTCGAGGGTATGGGAACGCGATAGTTCCACAGGTTGCAGCAATGTTTATAACGGCGTTTATGCAAACGATGGGCATTGAGAGGGAAACGCATGTTTAACGCCCTCATTTTCATCGCGTCCATGTTGGCCACCACACCCGATTTTACCGCTGACCCACGATTCCCGGACGTGCGTTTGGCCGACGTGCGCGAGTTTGGCTTGACCGCCGAGAACGCCCGCGAGGCGTGGCTGACAGCACGACGACATGGAACCGCCCACGATGAGTACATACGCGAGAATTACCCGTTCGCGGTGTATATGAACTGGCGAGCCGAGCAAGCCTACGCGGAGCGCGTTTATGATTGCCTTGATAACGTCCTCGGAGGCTGGGGGCGTTCGCGGGAATATCGCCTCGAAGAATTAGACCGCCTGCGTGTGATGTTGGGTGATACCGCCTACCACGCGCGAAAGCTGCCGATGCCCTGCCCTGGGCACCTGTTCATCGATCGACGACGAATCTAACACCCCTGTTTTTAGAGTTTGACATGGTTGCATGCAATAAAGGGACGACCGCCCACAAGTACGCATGGGAGCGACGGTTGACCGAGGCA
>JAULBU010020301.1:0-19508 GCA_032358235.1 Odonthalia washingtoniensis | reverse complement strand
ACTATCTGTAAAAGGGTCGAGGCTGATTGGTTGTTTGGTTAGTAGTGAGAGCTCATTGTAAAGTGCATATGCAGCGTCGAACATGTCGTAAAAGATATAAACTCAGCTGCCATTGCTGATCGGCAGAGGCGCTTGGCTTTATAGGATTTGGATGTTATCGGAATTACCATATTTTGATTGTGGGTGATTAGAATCACATATCCAAGTTGGCTTGAGAGGTCCAAATTGTTTGAGATGGATGCGTCGCTGTAGCCTATCATATTTAAGTTTTGATGATCGACAGTTGGAAATGAAATGTTGATGTCGTATCGTTTCACAGAATGGATGGTGCGGTTCAGTTTCATTATGAAGGTTGAAGGTGTGTTGGTAAATGTAGTGTCAGTGATTTGCAAGAGCCTTGATATTTTAAATAGGCAGTACAGTCTCGTATGCGACAACCATTCAAGTCGCATATGCACAGAACGGAAAGATTTAAACGTTGCATCAAGCGGAAAGATTTATAGCTTTGACATATAGTGTCGCTGTGATTGAATCATTGGTGCGTGTGTTGAGACTGGATTTAGTCTGAAGCCCGAGAAGTCGCATGGGAGGAGTGATTGGGGTTTCATGTCAAATATTCACTGAGTTTTGAGAGAAGGTTTGTGGAAATGAGAGTCGCCCGAACGCAACAGGTCGTCGACGTAGGTTCCAGACAGTCCACTGAGCTTGTTATTAATGTGTATGTAGTTGAAAGAATTGTCAGACTGAAGTTGATTCATTCGAAGATCGTTGATATGGTGTTTTTGTAGAGTTTGAAACCACAAGTCGTCAGATTCTGATAATCCGTAAAGCAGTTGAAGGATCTCGGGGCATTGATCGGGGATTAGTTGTAGTTCTGGGACTGCAGTTTCAAGAGAAAGGAGTGAGAGTGGGATGGAAGATTGTAGATATGCCTGTGTGACATCAGATGTGCACACAGGAAAGTCGAAGATGGAAGCCAAAGACAAAAGGAGACGAATGGATGAGGATTCAAGTGTCTGAGAACTGTGGACCATAAATTGTTTCAATTTATCGCTGTGCCCACCTATAAAAAATCTTGCTTTGTGTAGGATTGAACAGTATATCTTAGATTTTAGAGTTAAAACGAAGCGGACGGGAGGATATTGGCATCCGGTGGTATATCTTCTCTTAGTACGACTCTTAATGTTCCTCGTTTTATCAGCTTTTCTACCCCCAGTGTTATAGCTTTAAACATTTCGGGTGATTTACTATCCTCGTCCTTTAACGGGATGATTTCTGTCAGAAAGACATCGTACGTAAAGGGTGGAGTAATGAACTTCTTGAAAGTTCCATATGATGCCTTGAAAAGGACGTAGAGAGCAAGATAGGAGAGATATAGGACTTGAATTTTGTTGTCGAGAAAGGGCGTGATTTTGAGTTGGGCTGATCGTAAATGTGAACAAGCTTAGTCTTTTTGTCGAAAGAGTCTACTTTTTACGGAGCCAGATATTCTCCGTTCTTGTTCGAGTGTAACTTTTTGCTCTAGACTAAAACATGATCTCCTGGTTCGTATATAGCGTCGGTTACTTTGGAGACGTTATGGCGAAGGGAAAGTAATAGCCTCATTTGGTACATGTGAATTTTCATCTCAGTCCTCACCAAAGTTGCAATTGAACCTCTTTCATCGCTTGTGAGGCGCTTGCATAATTCATTGGGCATGCCTATACGTGGGAATTCTCCAAATAAGAGAGCGGACGGGGTGAGGCCGTCTGGGCAAGTTGTGTCATTTATTGACTTAACTGCCAATGCCAGTACCAAGTCAAAATCCGTCCGTGGGAAGTGGAGTAGTATTTTACGAACGGTGTTTCTTATTGGTTAGTGATACCGTTCGCAAATACTGAGTCCATTATGGGCTTCGATACATGTCTTCTCCACAGTGATGCCGTCCAACGAAGCAAGTCGGATGAAGAGTTTGCCAAAGTTTGAGCCTTGGTCGACTATTATACGGTTGTGCAAACCCGTAGCCGTCCAACTTTTAATTATTCCATGTCATACGGCGTCAGTGTCCATAGTCTTCAGTGGTATTGTGCGGTAAAACGGGTCCCTTCATCGATAATATGTAAGATAGTATTCTTACTTTTCCTAATAATTATGTAAAAAATATCTATGAAGATTCGTTAGTTGAATCGGGCAGAATCAGAGCCGACGAAAGCTCTAAAAAGCAGCAGTGCAGTGCATACTCTTTGGTATCGGTCGCACTTGTCCGTGATGTGTTGTAGTAGCTGGAGGGTTCTTGGGTCGGCTTCGGAAGGGGTGGGTTCTTTAAAGTAAATTGAAGAGTTTTTGCCGTGCAGGATGAGAAAAGTGTCTATGCAGTCTGTTAAGTTCTCCAGAATTAAAATGTTAAATGTGCTAAAGGTTGTGAGTCTGGTATGAAGGTGGGAAGAGGGGCTGCGATTAAGGGGTACATACAATTCTTCATAGTAGAAGATCTTGTCGTTTCGCTTCAATTCTCTCCGGCGTTCAAACTTGTTGTTGACATGGTCTATCATCAGTCGTTCCTGGTCGAGGAAGTTTAGGCCGAGGATTGGGGGAATATGGACATCAAATATGTACAGTGATATCGAAATGTTTGAAATGGACGAGCGTGTTTTTATCATGAAGGAGACTGTGACTAGTGATAGAAATAATTTATCTCAGAATCTAAAGGAGAAGTTGGAATCGGAAATTGTTTTGTCGATCCTGAAGAAATCTTTGATGTATTGCAGTGATTGTTTTCCTATGACGCTTTGTGGGGCGCCACTATCCACACAGAAGGCACGGAGAAGTTTGTCATTGGAAGAACATCTTTTGATAAGTATGTCGATACTTGTCAGTTTATGATAAGGGGATCATCACTTTTTAACTTAGTAACTGGTGGCACCGAAAATTTAGATATTTGTTCAACCGGTGTAGCTGGTGAGTAGTAGAAAGTGTTGTTTATTTGTGACTGCAGAATTTGCGCATCATAAGTCTCGTCTGGTTCGTTTGGAATTGATGCAGTTGCGGTGTCAATTAGTGAGTGGTTGAGATATATGTTGAATCTTTATAGCTCGTCTTCGTCACTGTGAAGGTTAGTGTCATTAATCTGATCGTCGGTCGCAGTTCGCAACCGTTGATGATATCAGCTTAGATGAAAACTAATTTTTCACAACTCTTCAAACATGTATTTATCAAGCTCTTTATTGATCCGGGAGAGCAACGGTGACTCGAGTTCAATGGGGAGAATCCGAAACGGTAGCAGGATTTTTTAGTATTCCGTTGGCGTTCTTCCTGCTGTTATAGGAAGAGGATGACCCATAATTATGGTTGGGCGGTTTGTAGGAATTTGTCTTATTTTAAATTTTTCTTCTGAATATGTTTTTGTTTCCGAAGCGATTTTGTGGCCTCCTTTCGTATTGTCCAAAGAGTGCCATTGAAGTTGATCCCGTATTGGTCTCGTCGTTATCAACTAAAGTGTCTTTTCTAAAGTTATAGAATGAGCGAGGCCGGTCTTGAACGAACGATAATTATGATTTCCACTTATTTAGTTCGTACGGAGAATCCGAGACCATTCATATGATGAGGAAGGCAGTACTCAAGGTTTTTAGCGTATAAGTATCGTGCCTAAAAATTAGTAAGCATTGTCGTAAGAGCTCATCGATGTAGGCACACAGATTTGTCAGACAAATCGCCACGTATGATATTTCGTGTTCGGTCATAAAGGAACGGAGATTCAGACGATTCTTGTGTCTCTGTGCTTCTTTTTGCCTATCTACAGAATCCAATTCTATCAGCATGATGTTATTGATCTCATCAAAGGTCATGGTATCAGAACTAATATTAAAAAAGGTCTTAGCGGGCTCTCTTAGTATATTAAGAAAGAAGAGGGCCTTTCTTGAGTCGCTCAGCTCTAGCTGGCTTGTGAAGATGGAGTAGTCCCTCATTAAGTTGGTTATGCTTTCATCGACATCACCCGAAAAGTTTTTATCCATAAATTGGCTGGCTAGTGAGTTGTCCACTTGGCCGGCATTTATGATCTGCATTGTGTCCCTGTCTACTTCCTCATCGTCATTATAATCAGTGTTTCCGTTTTCATGATTATGATGATGCGATCTATCGTTTGCTGTGTTTTCGTTCCCACGAGGTCCACGCGGGTGATGTTGCGGCTGGGGTAGCTCCGATGTGGGAATGGAGTGTTGGATTGGGGCGGGAATGGGGTTATTGTTTGGAATGATCGGACTCACAGGGGTTATTTCATTGGTAAGGATAAGATTTATTACTGGCGGAAGTGCCGTTTTTGTCTGCATGATGTTAATGTTCTCTTCGGGTGTTGAAGGTGGGGGCGATACAGATAATGAAATGTCTCTGTTTGTTGTTGAAGTTCTGAGCCTGGTTCTTCGAATGTTAAAAGTTTAGATGATTAAATTTAATACGAGATTACTTCGCTCCGTGATTCTTGCGATCCAGAGATGAAGCATCAACGATGTATTGTTTCAGTCTTCTTCGTGAAGATCCAAATGCGGTAGGTGGAGTAATAGTGGGTTTGGAAAGCCGTAAAGATCTAAGATATCTTTTAACAAGGCCAACGTCCCCAAAGGAATTTGGAAATATTCATCCGTGAAGAACTGTACATCACCAGGTAGTTCTCCTCGGATGTCCTGCAGGAGAGTGTTCCTGTCTATGAGAAGAGGAGGAGTATCTTATAGTATCGGGTTTTTTCTAAGAAGGTCCGTGAAACTATCTTTAGTTCCAGGGCCAGATCCGTCGTTGCTCTAACAGATTGTGAGCGATCAAGATGTAGTTTGTATTTGACAATTTGATCTCGGCGAAACGGGTTTGTATTACCTGGAGTTGGGGCTTGAGATGATGGATGAGTTGGGACTTTTATGGGCGATGTGGAAATTCCTTCTTCCATCTGATGTCGCTCTTTGCATTATATGATTATTATTATTAATATTATTAATATTTTTGGTGGATTAAAGATGGGGAGTAGAGTGTAAATGAAAGGAGGTTTTGATTTTATCTTTGAATTCTGTTTTGGTTTGATTGATGTTGTTATTTTGTGTTGTTTTTATAGTTTTCTTTTGATGTGACCTGGTCGGGGTTGATGTTAGTTCGAATTTTTTTGATTTTTTTGATATTTGGAAATAACGGAGCTTTAATGTTTCAAATCGGATGTTAGAGAGTGTCATTGGAAAGTTCCAATGGGGATGTTGTGTTACTTGAAAGCATCAAAAGATGTAGGGATGTCTTTTTAAAAATGGTGAGAAATCGAACGTACTACATGTCTATGTAGATACATCCTGGGCTGACTATCTACAAACAAGACGTTCAACTACTCGAATTTTAGTTTATGTAGGCAGCTACTCAGTTGATTGTAAATCAAAGAAGCAATCCCTAGTCACCCACAGTACGGACGAATAGGGGTATGTGGCCGCTGGCTCTGTTGCAAAGATGATCCTCTGGTTTAGCAGTATGATAAAACGTTTAGACAACGAATATCTACATCCAACTACTATTTTTGAGGATTAAGAAACTTGTCTAATGTTGGAAAAGGGAACTAATAAATTTCTAACAACTAAACAAATAGGTATACGTTATCACTACTTGAGGGAGAAAGTATCAAGTGATGAGGTAAGGATGTCATACATACCTTCGGAATATCAACTACCCGATCTACTCACCAAGCCACTAGCGACGAAACGATTTAATTTTATATCTGAACAAGTGGTTGACGGCTCGACGGTTTTCTAAAAAGCAGTATTTACCATAGGAACATTTGAAATGTGATAGAATTAACGGTATCTGTATTTAATAACCAAAGTTAAGTTGATGGTGATATAACATATGGTAACATGGTGATTACGGCATTAACTTATACTATAAGTGTATAACTGCAGTGCATTAATGTTAACGATTTGAATTATTAATTATAGTTTGGTTACAGCATCGCATTGTGTTGGATGATGATGAAGGCATCACTTCTATTTTTGGAAATGGTTTTTAATCTTTTTGGAAAGGTGTTTTGATGGTTCATTCAATAAGATGATCGCGTATTAGATTGATGATTTATTCAATGAGATGATAGCGTATTTGATTGATGGTTTATTCGATGAGATTATCGTATCGTGTATTCAGTTGATGGTTATTCGATGGACTAGTCTGTGTTTTTTTCTCTTATTTATTTCTTATTTCTTCCTTGATTATGTCGTTTAAGTCGTCAAATCTACGAGGTGGAGAGTTGAAGTTTGTATGCGTCATCAGTGTGACAAGTATATATACACTATGTGTATATACTATGATCTACAGCTGTGTAAGCACGGATTGACACCTCCATCGTCGAAGCAACGAGAGTGTCTTGCTATGTAAACACTACATAAATTCGAGGTGGTTCTTCTAGTCAAGCAGATCCAAAAGGACAATCATAGCATCTAAAAACAAAAGTTATTATTCCCTCTCAATTCTCAACTTTATGTGATAAATTTATTTTTGCTTTATTTCTTAAATTTTCCTGAAATGTAAATCTATAGCGACTTTATTTATGTACTTACACTGATTAAAAGTTACACAGATAGAAAGTTACAATAATAGAAAAGTGCAACTTTCACTTGTTGTAACTGTAGAAACTATTTTTATAGGGTATTTACATGAAACTAGTTGCATTGCATTTGTGAGTATCAAGTTCAGAATTTTATTATAAAATAATAAAGAAGCGGTGAAGACAAGCAATATAACTTTCTCCCAAGTACTTCTTTTTATCTGAATTCAAAATTTTGGCGCTGCGCATATTTCGCACCGCCAAAATGATTCAACAAAAAAATCAACTTCACGCCGTGACTTCACGCTTAGTAAGTACTGTCGTGAAGTGAGTACAGTCTTGAAGTTCACGACTGTACTTACTAAGCGTGAAACGAATATGAAGCAAGTATATCACTTTTTTATTAATTGAATTGAGTCTGACCCAATTAACTTATTTTTCAGCAGTTCATTTTGGTGTCTCTGACCGGAAATAAATATTCCAAAACTGACTAGTTGAAAATACTTTAATGTTTTCCATTTTTTAATGTTTTCATGAAAATTGGAAAATTGGAAAACATTCCAACTTTTGTTCGAATTGATTTAGATTCGTAATTTACACGGCCTATTATGCCACATGTATCGACTCAAGTTGTCGATTACAGAACAAACTATAAGAAATATTCAAACATTACAGTTTAACCGACCACTCGAGTTCAATCTCAAGCACCACCGGTATCCGTTGCCGTCGAAGAACCTGATTCGATCACTCTTGTACTGCTCCCTGGTGCCAACACCAGTGATGAATGCACTATAGAGGAAATATCTTCAACCTACCACATCCCACGGCACAACCCTGCTCCTTCTGCGCAAATCAAGTGAACGTTCAAGTTGTCCAAGAAAATGTCCATTGTATTGGAAGCCAAGGAAGCGAAAAGGAAACTTAAAAACCTGGAAAGGTGCCAGCTCGTTGTAAATTTTACTGTAAGAATCAGTTGCAACATTTCAAAACATTTTTCGACCATATCCAATCGCGTCGTCACAAGAACGCATTACTGGATAGTAAGTCAAATATATACTGTACCGAGTGTAAGCGTACAGTTGAAGGTAAAAATGTTGCAGTCACACCTGGGTGGAAAAAAACCACTTCAAAGTTATCTCCAAGAACATTTGATCAAGAATTTTTTAATTAATCTAATAGTACAATATTTTTCATTTAGAATTTTAAACAATAAATAAATAAAAATACATATATATCAAAAATCAAAAATTAAAAATCAAAAATCAAAAATCAAAAATCAAAAATCAAAAATCAAAAATCAAAAATCAAAAATCAAAAATCAAAAATCAAAAATAAAAAATCAAAAAGCAAAAATCAAAAAGTAAAACAAAATAAATCAAAAAGTCACTACAAAATTTTAAGTACGATCTTTCTGGATACAATCCAGCGCACATGCGGAAATTATAGCAGTATTAGACTTAGTAGTAAACATCGATCCTCAGCCATCACCTTCTGTAGTTATCGAAATATTTCGTCAGAAACTCCCCCCGGAAGTACTTTACTCCAAAGATGTACTTCGCGGCCCTACTACGATATATCGAACATTAAATACTACCTTGTTCTAATTGAACTGGAGTATAATACTAACCCACACATTCCACGAATAAGTCATCGTTTACTAGAATGTTTGTATGGTGAGGAAGAGGATGGAAACGAAGCACGGAGACGTATAAATGCATCAATGACATTTTTCCCTAATTCTGCACATAGTTCGAAAAAAATGGTAACAATGATATTCAAACAAATTCCCAATCATCACCACACTTCCAACAAGATACTGAGTTCGAAGAGAGAAGTGAAGCAAACAAAATTGCTATGCGTTTCAATAAGGAAGATGGATTCCCTGCTAAATTAGGTGAAGATATCAACGATTTCATCTCCAAATATGTTGATGATTTCCAAGACCTTACTTTAAATGTTACACTAAAGATGAAATACTTTCATACAATATTTGATGAGGAAGAAAAACAGAGATTTAGGCACAAAATTATATTTGACAGTACCCCATTGTTTGCTGAAGCTTGCTCTATTATGAGAAATGAGTATAGTACTAAACCTCGTCAAAATAGCATCAGGAAATACCTGCAGAATCTACGACTTCCATCGATTATAGAAGAGAAAAAGTGTTCCGTAAGTGAAGCACTTGAGAATTTACGTGAAAATATATAATAAATTTTGGTATCCAATAACCAATGATCCACCGAAGTAACAAAGATTTAGTATAATATCATCATGACGCAGTTATTAGAATTGATTGGAATGAGAGTGCAATCACTCAATGTGCAGCTGCTGTACCTCAATGGAATTTTTTATCAACTACACACCTTCTCAGATACTGCCCGGCTCCACCATCGAAAGATTGTACTTGGAAAACAACGTGATAATTAATTAAAAAAGATAATTTCAAATTCGATCACACCTGGAATTCTATGGAAAGGACAGAGTACGTATAGTCACCCTAGGAAACCTGGTTCATCATCATAGGCTCCTTCTCTTAGGCAGTTCAATGGTTCAATGGTAGAGACTGAAATGAAAAGTATTATAAGAAGAGATTTTGTTTCAATTGCGGATCACCTGATCATTTTATTAGAGAATGTAAAAGTCCCACTCGTTTTAATCAAAATATTGAACATAAATCGAAAAAGGATCGCCGACATGGTTCTAAAATTCTATTTGAACCTTTCCATCAGACAAAAGAAAATCTTTAAGGAATACAAGAGGATGACATAGGTGTCGAATAGCCGTGGTCAAATGCGAAACAGTAACGAATACAAGTGATGCTTTCTCGTTTTTTATTATTATAAGTACAAAATGGGAAATGTATGTGTTAGAGTGTACGTTTCTTCTCGGGCCGTAAACGAGCTTGTGTTGATTTGCATCCCGATTCAGTTAATCAGCGTTGCAGATGACAAATAGAAGTCAAAGGTATTGACTTCGTCGATTCCACTCGCATTCAACAGTAGTGGCAAACGTAATGGAACGCGCGGAGCTACCTCGCTTTTCGCGTCGATGGTTAACCGACCTTAGGCTTGATATTGTTAGATAAATACTTCCGAAATGGCTCGCTCCTTGTTTCAATTACTACCTCGTTGTCTAGTACATGTCTGACTTCTTTTTTATTTTTTCTTTTAATCGAGCTGTATTGAAACAGGCCCTAGCTACGAGTATGATTATATTAAAATGTTTATTCAGGTGGTTTTTGGGAAGTAAGTATCAGAACGGGGTTAGATTGTCTATAGAGTGGGATTCGGGGTTCTTGGAATCGCAGTGTGACATTTTACCCTGGTTAATGCGATGCCGGTACGGGTCTCCAGGTCAAAACATATGTTACTAAACTTCCTTGGCTCTTGGTGTTGCAACCAGTTGGTTGATGCACGTGAAGTACACGTGGGGACCAGATGATACTACCGTAGTCGTTACCTACTTGGCGCACGTGGTTGAACTAGTCTCCTCGCTCAGGTTGTATTGGAATGGTTGGGTCCAATTGATTTGAATCGTAGTTCTTCACTTTTTTAATGTCTATCAAGTTATTTTTGATTAGCTATTCTTGTTGAATATAGATAGATATATCTAACTCAACAAGACTACAATAGTAAATAAAGTGACACGTGTGGAGACAAAAGTGAAAATGTTCTAATTCGATGCTTCATCTGATTTGAATGATCAGAAATATGCTAATTGTGTGCAGTTAGGGAATAATCATACTGTTGTGGGTGATGATGAATTTCTCGTGCAGTGCCAGCGGTTTCTGCTGTGACGTGGTTCCTGCTGTATATCGTATACAGTGTCAATTCCAAGTACAAGTACCGTTCTAACAAGTGTCACCGTCTGCAGTACCTCGTACTCCTATAACCTTACACGTTTTCCAAATTGTAGTTGAAATGGGTTTTGTATTCTGCGCATTTTCGTTCACCATTTTGTATAGCGACCCCCGTTCCCTTTCGTGCAAAATTCATTTACCATTTTCTTCATTGAAGGGATCTTCATAATATAGAATCCTTTTCGTGTGCAGACACCCTTCCCCTTATACCTTGATACGACATATGGATCCGTTCCGCGTGTCATCAATATCATCGTCTTACCATCGGCAGTGGCCTAGTACGTCTCATCATCCATCTTGTCGCCCATCCCTGCGCTACCCTCCGTCAAAATTAATTAATCATATGTCTTCATCCTCTCCATGATCCTCCTCCTTCTCCTCCTAATCATTCGTCGTCATCATTCGTCGTCATCATCATCCATCATCCGTCTTCATCCGCGTATCACACACATCTCTCACCTGTCTCGATCGCTTAAGCGATCCGACAAGCTGAAAAAACATAATAAGTAGAAGAAAATAGAAAATTAGGAATGATTTATGACACGTGTGCAGGAATTTGAGCTAAAATTGCTGCTTGTTCTAATTATGTAATTATGAAATCTGAGAAAATACCACGTGTAATCGCGCTCACATTCCAGCGTCAGTTTTGGAATTGAATTGTTGTCCACTACAGTTCCTTGTGAGTCTTTCCACTTGTAATATTCGTTTACTGCATGCGAGTACTGTGATAGGTGGTATTGTGCCAGTTAGCAATAACATTTTATTCAGGGTGGTATGATCTCATTTTGTATACAGTGTCAAGCAGTGTATATGTTTCGCGTACCAGATTAGGTTCATCTTACCATTTCCTTTCCATCAGTTTCTCGTGCGTATATTGTCACCTGTTTACCATGAAGTTCCGTCTGCATACTTCCTATTCCTTTATTCCGGTATACAGCGTCATATCATCTATAGCGTCTCTTCATATATTTTTCCATGATATTATTCTTACCGTTTACTTCTTCTATATCGCTCTTTTAACTACCTCTCCCTCCTCTTTTCATCAGCCCCATCGCACGAATAGAATTTATCGATGTTTTACATCGACAATATGAGAAAGTCAATACAATCCATCGGATCATGAAGAAATTATTAATCTTCAAGAACAAGTCCTGAATTTTGATGTAGAAACGATGGATACGAGAACTGTATCTGCTGGATTTTTAGACGGGGATAGAATACAATCCCAAAGTAATAACTTTTGCTCTATCTTCACAGAATTTGAGTACCTTCACAACTCTATGATGTATCCCATATTTATCAATTCCTTATCAAAATATGATTCATTGCATGGAGCTTGCTTAAAAACTGGGGCACAATCCACAGTAATTGGGTTGGTAAAATCCATAGCTTATTGTAAGTTCACGGGTACGACCCTTCCGCCTCATAAAAGTAGAAATAAGTAAACATTTGGATACGATAAACAGAAATCTATTGGATCTATATTGCTTCGCATACTAAATGATGATCATGATATTATGATACAACAAGTTGATGTTGTAGAATCCTATATCTCTTTTCTTATTGGAGTAAACGTGATGACTAAATTCCAGGTGTATGTGGATACTGTATAGGATAATCTTTGTCTACCGGACCTTGACATTTATATCCCACCTGTACGAAACTTTCGTCATATGTATCTTGAATAGGGAGAAGAAAATGAGATTACTCTATGTAGTCACATTAGTACGGATCTTGTCAATATAATTGTATTTTCTTCTGAGTGCTTGGGAATGATTCCTACAGGAAGACGTTTCATTGAACTTTATATTAATAAGCTAAAGGTAAAAGCGATTGGTTCATATAGTGGACTTATTGCGAATGACTGGTTCTAATTCGAACTGAGACATAAAGGAACCACATATGTAACGAGTACTGTAACTTACGGTATCACAATATATGAAAATGCGGAGGAGGTTTTAGCGTTATATACGGACATATTACGAGTTCTGTTTAAAAATGAATCTGAAACAGCAGGCTATTAAGTGAAAAATTAGTAAATAGGTTGTGCATTGTTATGAAACTTCCCACTCTGCGGATGACACTGAAGGAAGTGACAAAGAAAGCAGGGAAAACGGAAGTTTGATGATGACGATGTCCATGTGGTGTTGAGGAGATAAATACTGAGGTGGTTAGTGTATCGCTTCCCCAGAAGTAGATACCCACAGCACGACATAAGAGCATCCTGAGAAGAACTAAAACCTTAAATGACCAATCAGAAAAATGAGGAAAGCCACACTGAGAGAGCTGGAAGAAATAACAAAAAAATGAATATAAAAGGTAGGACAGGGGAACCATGAGGATAAATTTACTTTTTGAAAATCAATCAATCAGCCGACCAATCAATCAATCACCAGATCATCAATCGTCAATCACCAATCACCAAACAATTAATCAAAATCAATAATAATAATAATAATAATAATTGAAAATTGAGTACATCAGGCTGTGACCATTTAGTGTTGCCATGTTTGGCCATGGCCAGTTTTCATATCTATACAGTAAATAAAATGAATTCCATCACGTGATCTGTAGCGATACCGAGTGAATAAATTATCAGTATACGGGTGATGCCATTTCGGTAAGAAACGTAAAGTGTGAAGCCTGAACTTCTTGTTCCTCTCTTGTCTCACAATGATGAATAATTACTGTAGTAATTCGGTGTGTCATACCATACGGTACACTGGTGCTTTGTAGGTGTGAGTTTCTTCCTGTAGCTGTAGGTGACATTTTGTGTGTGGAGGTGTATACGTATTATTTTTTAAAAAACTTTATATACAGGGCAGTTACTGTTATGAGTAGATGTCCCCGTTTGTCTCCAATGGCTCTCTATCCTTTTTTAACAAGTTATCACGTCTTTTCGTGTCAGCCCCATTTTTCGTATCATCATAATCCTACCAACGACACGCCCATTTATCATCTTCCCTACCGCGGCCCCAGAGTGTTGTACCGGGTTTGTCTCAGCATGGATTATCCTTGCGATACTTTTGATATCATTATAACTTCTAGTTATCACCCAACTTTCTTTCTAGTCATCATGTATCGATTTATCATCCTCCTCCTCTATAATATCAATCTAATTTATCATCATCCTATCAAATCTAGAACTCGATTATTCATTATCATCCTATCAATTCGGCATGCATACTTTGTCCAACTGTACTGAGTAACCCGAACTGGCGTGTACTGGACAATGTACTGTCAGTGTCCTGTACGGTACAAACGCCACATGTGGATTCAGATGTATTAGTAAGGTGGCTCACCGTAGTACAATGTCGGATGGGTACCAATGAATAAACTGTTGTCAAAAAACGTACTATTGAGTCAGAAAGGTAAGGACGGGATGCAAATAACGAGGTGTAGACAGTTCAATGAGAAGAATAGAGAGTAGATGTGGAATATTTTTAGATGCAATTAGCGAGGTAAAATCGGAAATAGGACAGTAACTGTGAGGACAATTTAGAGGGCCAACTGAGTAAATCATATATTGTAGGATGTTGTGCCAGTTGCGTAGGAAAACTATTGTAGCAAGGTGAAGGACAAGAGCGAACCAGTATCTATACTAGTTGGTTCAATTATTTACGGGGGTGACTATACGTGATGCCGGTATCAATTTGAACAATGTGCTTACTAATTAAATGTATACTAAGTAAGGAAAGAGAAAAGGAGTGCAAGTGGGAAAGGCGTGAATGGAGTTCTTAAATAGGGGAAGAACGCTAGAACATGAATACCCAAGACAGTAGATCAAAGAAGGTAAAGAGCCTGAGCTTGAAGTAGTTATGGGTGCCAAGTGTCATCAGGTGGCATCCAGGTGGTTGGTGTGTCAGATAATACTGTAGGTGAAGAGACAGTGTATGTGAGCAACTAATACCCTAAATTATGTAGTCCATTCTTGACCATATGATGTATTTTAGCTAGAGGCTAGGAGATATTCAGTATGGCCCATAGTAACATTCAAGATATACTGCATTGCAGTTTGACATACTTCATCTCTTTTTTTAATCCATTTCTGTTTTGTTTCCCTCTTTCTATTCATCCTCCCATCTATCTTCCCCTTCTCTCATGTAATCCTACATTTCTATTCATCCTTTCATCTACCGTCATCTTCATCTCATGTAATCCCATCTACCGCCATCTTCATCTCATGTCATCCACGTCTACCATCATTCTCATTCTCATCTCTTGTCATCGTCGCCACCGCATCCTCATCCTGCATGTCTTCTCCGTATAGGTTTCTGTTCCCCTTCTTTGACTGTATCATAATGAACCTTCAAGTGTCTGAAACCGAACGAACTATATGACACTCCAACTATTTACGTTCGTTTGATACGGACATCCTTGGGGTTGAATAGTGAACTTGATTGTGGACATGATCTTATAGACTGGAGATGATTACTTCAAGACAGATTTTGTGAGAGATCCCTTTGCGTTCGTGTCCCCTGGAATCCAAGCTATACCATCCAATTCTCTTAGATCGTAGCTTGGTCTCAGTGACAATGCATCGATCTGGGGGCCGCCTTCCGCTGTCTGACTATCCTTCGCCACGAAATTGAACACCATCTTATTTTCTATCATGGCGTTAAATCTCATTTTCCTATTGATAATTTCCTCAACCAGATCTATCACGATGAAGGATTATTCAAACCCCAGGACTGTGGCCTGAATTTCAACACCCATCACGCATCTCGCTAAAATCTTGCATTCTCGCTGCCATAATGGACTATGTTACAATTAATATCTTCATCGACCATCATTACGGCAAAACGCAGCTGACTTTTCATCCCATCTGGGTTGGAGAATGAAAAATCAATCAGCAAGACGAGTCATGTTGCGCATAAATCCAGGAATATGAAATTTAGGCCTTCATTCTTCGTCTCCATAAGAAGCTTGGTGGTATTTTGTAATGCCTTGTAATATTATTCGATGGTTGGTTTGTTTCCAGGCGTCACAAGTTGGACCGGGCCACATATGTCTGGGTGAAAATTGACACCCACATACTTAGCCAATACCCTCTGGCTTGTAAACTGCTTTTGACTGGTTGATATTTCCAGTTTCTCCATCTTGTCGGTTTGAAAGATCGAAAATTTATGGCTGTTTGTCTGTAGAACTTTGATTGAGGAAATGTTGATGGGTTTGAAAGAGGTCTGTTTGGATGAAAGGAAGGGTCGGGGTTTGCATCGAAAAGTACGTGAAGATCTTTCTTCTTACTCCATGAAATTGTGTATCGAAAATCCCAATAAATAGTCCACCTTCAAGAGAATAAATCCATGCAGTGAGTCCGGTTTTGAATCGTCACCAGTACACCGAATCAACACACAAGGATCCGATCTGGCTCGTCTCATCTTTAGAGTATCTAGGTTTTTTGGTAGGTAGGTCAAGTAATAATTTAATCCCAGTTATGGAATACCATACAGAGGTTTGACTATCTTCAGCACGTAAACTAGTAGAAAAAATAGCTCTGGTGGTGCACTGATATATACGTTTGCAATCAACTAGATGTATGATTGGATATACAATTAGTTAATACCTGATATATGATATCATAGAGGACACAGAAGCAGCGAGTGAGAAAACTACACATTGTGAATATCTTTGGACCGTTAGGGATTTTGTGGCGATGGAGGTTGCGTCATCATCCGCGTAGTTCTGCGCCACTAGTCGTCTCTTTTTTTTCAACCGACTCCCCCACCTTATTCAATTCGTGAACGAAACGGGATCCATATATTCTCTCCTCCTTTCGGTTTTTTGACTCGTAGATAGGTTTGCATACAGGGCAATTCCCAGAAGGTGAACTGTGATGTTGAAGGAACCATTACGTCACAGCTGTACTAAATGAGAACTGACAGGTCTAACGGAAGATCATTCTATTAAGGAATAATACACTAGGATTACACGTGTTTAAGGAATTAGGATCTGGTGTAGTATTCGGCATATACTAAAACAAGATCCTATTACACGTGTGCAAATTCCACTAATTAGATTCGAATAGATTCCATTCTATAAGTCGCAAAACGGTGAAGGGGAAAACAAAGAATAAAAGACAGACATTATGAAGAAATCAAGCTTAGCATAAGCTCTAAACTTTAACATCATATGGTGAACCTAACGATGTTATGATAAATCCAAACGTCCAATCCCAGGTTAAATAATACTAGGCGAGACAGACAAAAGAGGACCTTCTTGCTATCGATGCGTGCTTAGTTACCAATCAAATACGACTCGGAGTTCAAAAAGATGAATCGCGTATCTTCGACCTAATCCCATGAAGGCAATTGACTTTATCAGGACTAAGGTCAAACCCACCGTACTTTTACGAATTGAGAAGCTGGTTGAAAGTGGGCGTGCGCTGAATACGAGAAGAATTGAACAGAGGCCCTGTGGACCCATCATGGAATTGGTTCCGTATACAGCAATGCGTAGGCACTATTCGCCTGTAGATTTTTCTATCTCCAGAGACTGTCGCATTTTTGTTTATGAACTGTGAAGCGGCGCGTGATACCTTTCCACAATCCCGATAGATCCCGATATGTCAATGGGTTCTTCTTCCAGTTTGAATTCTGCCACCTATGCACTGTCTTTTATTTCTCTTGATATGAAAGAAAATACCTGGTCGACGGAAAAGAAATCTGGAGCCCCATACATGCGTACATCCACAGCTTCGATGTCGATTTCCAAATCTCGGATTATATCTGGTTTTTAAGAAGGAAGCGACTGCGAATGTGTGCTTCCATATGTCATATGGATGACCGGCTTTTAATCGAAGAGCACTATATCGATGACCACACGGTGATTGAACTGGATATCCTCAGTCAAGACCATAAGTCTGAATCGCCTTGGTGTCGTGGTGTTTCATCTACAGATTCCACAGTCCTCCCTGATCTTCTCTAAATTCTTCAATATGTTGCTCTCCAACTTTTAGAAGGTTGCTTTCCATAATACTTGGGGTATTGCTCTGATGGGGGGATGCCCGAATCCTCGGTCAATTCTGTGCAGGTATTTCTCGGTGTACAAGGCGAAGGAGATGGTGCCTGTGGACCATCTGTACCCGAAGAAAAAGTTCTCGAGGGTAAGCTGCTGTCTGAATGATCCAGCATTGTGATAGCTCCCTTGCAAGACCATATCGAGTCCTTTTTCGATCATGTATTCATTGTACAGCAGTGAGGGAGAATCTTACTGCAGTATCGAAAAGTCCCTTTGAAATACCATGCAAAGTTTGTTAAATGGGATCTGTATAGTGACTTCTCATAATAAATTTCTCCTCTCCCCGATTCATTCCAAGCAATCATTTTCTGGTTTGAACGGAATTTTTCTGCCGAATTCGCGTTCATATGCTTTGTACTGGTACTTGCTCATTACGGACTTGAGATTAGCAGCTGTGTCTATGGAATCCCTTCGAATTTTGGACGGTTGATTCTTCTGAGCCGTCTCCTTATGGTCAATAATTGTTATGCTAAGTAAGATTCGTACGGTTTCCCATGAATAAATGCGTTGTTATATAGTGTCATCTATAAGGCTGTTGCATCTGCAGTTTTTACAACCGCAATGTCCGAGTCATTGTCATCGTAATCATCTCCAACCCACTCGACATAATATTTATCTTCTTTCTCTCACTACAAGTTCACCCTATTCACCCCTATTGCAAGAGATTCTACTGTCAAAAGGGTTTTTGGGTGTTTGGCCTTCAACTTCTTGATCTCGGTGGCGACCTCCTCCTTACTGTGTTGCGTGTTCGTTCTGTAGTTTTCAATGCGGACGGAACAGCCCTTCGCACCTCTCATCCAGCTTGAACGTAGTCGTTTCGGTCTACTCCCGCCTCCCCTATTCTGTTTGTACGGTCCCTGCCTATATCTCCATGGTGTCTTCGTGGCTCGTTTTGCATGGCACCCATATTTGCCGAGGGAGTAGAGTACCTCTTCATCATTACTGCTGCATAGGCAGGCTGAGTTCGTTCCGGCAGTCCGGGGCTTGTCGCTCAACTGATTCGCGATGTGGTTTACTGCCTTCTGACTAGTCCACGACATCTGGACCGGAAGAGCGAGCTTTATCGCTGGTATATTCATGGTCATAAGTAGTTTGTCCCTAAGTAACTGGTCAGTATTATATGTTACATCCAGTTGATTCGGGAACAAAATTAGCTTAGAGACAAATTTACGAAACACCGAAACCTCGAACTCGGTCGGATATTCGTTCATTTCTTCTATCAATGAGATAAACTGCCACTTGGTGAGTGTGCAAGATTTCCTATCATCGGGGTTATACCAGTCTCTTAACATCTACATCCCCTTCTGGTAATTCCAGTATCCTACGATATTGTTAGTATTGAATTTGAGCACATCGCAGGGGGGTCAGCATGATGTATATCGATTTCAGTTTTACTTCTACATCGATTTCAAACATGGTTGAAGGGTCCCCAATACGCTGATAAAGTTGTCGAGATCATCTTCCCAACTTCCTGAGAATGTGAGCCTTCTGACGAAAACCGTAATCAGTCCGTTAATCCACAATCTTCTCTTCTCCTCTCCGAATCTTCCGATCTGGCTTGGTAGGTGTCCTTCGATATCCATATTTCTTGGTTCCCATCTTCTGAAGGGCCTATCCTATTCCTTTGCGTCTACTGTCATCTGGAGGTCTACCAACTGATGCTCCTTCGAGCAGCTGATGGTGGTGGTCTTTTGGAGATTATTTGGAGGTTATGGGGCACTCTCTGTCGAATCTCCGGACCGAACTTTGATAAAAACGACCAAACGCTTTTTCGTATATAATGATATATATATATATATATATATATGTATATGTATGTATATCCCCTGATGTGTATCTAGTTCCATAAACTGATAATTAGTTTATTGTTATATCTATGCAAGTCAATAGTGACAGTAGTATGGCCTCAACTTTGGACTATATCGTGTTGAGATTTTTCAGGTAATAAAAAGGAAAAAGCGATATTATACTGGGTTATACCGAATAGGATCATACCAGAAATATAAATACTAATTTCTATAGTGGGAGCAAAATAGGGAATTTTTATATGATAGCAGTAGCCTATGCTAATTGGGCTATCCTGTGTGGAGG
>JAULBU010020290.1:0-19519 GCA_032358235.1 Odonthalia washingtoniensis | reverse complement strand
AACATACGGTCTGCTGCTTCTGGAAATGATATTGGAGTTGACGAATCTGACCCTACACTATTTCAGAAATCAATTTCTATCCCTGGTGGCTATAGCGCAAACATTTACCTCAACATGGAAGATATGATGTTTATCGGACGAATGGTATGGTTACGAAGCAACCTCATTGAGTTAACGGATCTTGGTTTGGGATGTGATGAAAATGTGGAAAATAATTGGAATTATACTCTCAAGCTTATGGATAGAGGGCCGGTGCTTCTTACTTCAAGTCGAAGAGTCGGGAAGTGATAAACCAAGGACATTGCATTCCCAAAGATATGGCTGATACCTGCAGTAATGCTCCCGCAGGGATTATGAGTATTCTGAATATACCTTCTGATTGCCCGCAACAAGCTTTACAAGACCTCCACAACGCTGTGTATGAAACATTTAATGGAGAGGAATATCATAAAAAAGAGGAGAACCGAACACTTTGGTCTCCAATCGTGAACAAAGGGTAATTGGAATTAGATGAAGAAGATCAAAACAATGGTTTAGCTCGTTATTCTTCCACAAGGGTGTTATTGGAGAATCGTTTTGAAACGTCAGAAGAAAAGATATGGATTACTAAGAGAATATATGCACTGGATGTTTGGCTAGCTCGGCTTGCTACTCTTCTTGGGTTGGACAACAAAAGACAGTGGCCTTCCTCATTCCCCAATTGTGGCTGGCGGCTTCTTATCACTGGAAAAAACTGTCCTGACCAGTCTGATCATAACGACTTTCCTGTCCGAGTTCAAGTTTCCCCCGGTTTTTTCCTGATTCCAACTGCTCAACAAGAAACATCGCTTTGGACAACTCCAGGTTCCCATCTTTAAGTTCAGCATGAAGAGGAAGCAAGTAAGATAGTATCATCTAGATGGGTCTTGAAAGAAACGACTATCCTTCCATACTCCTTTTTAGTAGGGACATGAGTACTTTCAAAATGCTGGCGTTGGATGGAGAGGAAATCATGCACTTCGGTATCATATGTACTTGATTCCTGATGACATTCAGATGAAGGATTCTGTGTATTATGATTATAATGGAAGTTTCATGAAAGATGGAGAAGAGCTACCTTCAAGAAGTATCTCTCTAGACGACTTGTCTTCCAGTATGACAGTTTGGTAATCAAAGCAGTAGGGGGTTCTGAGTCTGTTTTTGCTGGCCCGAATGTCATTCCTCGAGGATAATTTAGCTGTGTTCTATTTTTCTCTATTACCCTTCATTTATTTTTATGTTTTGTTTTCATATTTTGTTGGAGTGATGTCAAAGTATATGATGTTTTATGTGTTGGTAAAATAAAAAATACAATTTATGAAGTAGCTTGTTCAGCTATCAATTGAAGTCTTTCGAAGATGGCATATACTTGTAGTATATAGGCGTATGTTTCATTATAAATTTATATACACCTTTAAATGTATACTTGTCTACAACATACATATATATATATATATATATATATATATATATATACGTATATATATATACGTATATATATACGTATATACGTATATGACACACTTGATGTATATCAGTTTATACATATATTAATATCTTGAAGATATTAATAGCCTTTTAATATATTTAATATATGAATATATGTCTGAGATATTCTAAAATTTTGCATATAAAATATGTACACGTAATATATATATATATACCAATATGTATATATGCATATATACATATATACATATATGCGTATGTAAATATATATATATATATATATATTTATCTACATAAATTTGTTTACCTTCTTCTGTATGTATATCTTTATATGTATATACTGAAATAGTGTGACATTCCTGAAGGTGAAACGGAAATAAATCAATTTTACTGCTTACAAAAATTCCATCTGGAATCAAAATAAAGACCAAAAATTAACCTTTTAATTTTTGGCAAGAAATAGCCGAAAATTAAAAAGTTAATTTTTGACACTTTTTAAATTCCAGATGGAATTTTGGTATACAGTATTTTTATATTGTTTCATAACATAATATGTATGACATTTTCGTTGAAAATCAAATAAAATTGATCCTAACATTGTCAAAACTTTATTAAATTTTAATCATATTATGGAATTTTCAAACACAGGGAGAAATATGGAAGGAAATCTTTTATATCCATACCGTTACGACTTCAGATCCAGAAATGGTGACCAAACTATCAAATTTTAATTGAAATCTTAACAAGGTATTGATACTATACATAAACAGTTCCTATTGTTCCGAAATTTACGTTACTATCACAATTTCGTTTCGAAGCAAGTTCTTAATATATTACTACCACACAGTCGATTCAAAGGACCTTAGTCAATAGCAATGACAAAACTTACCTATCATTCGGAAACCCTGCCAGTAAAACGGCCAGGGTTGGAAAGAAGCAGCAGTGGTGGAAGCAGGGGAGGCAAAGTAATGGGCCACCCTCCAGCCAGTAAACAACAACGGATGGGTCATCGATTATCTGGATCACGTGGATGACGAGGTAGATGTTTCGCACAAACAGGACAGAGCAGCACAAGAGGAATAGGAAGTGCTAGTGTTACACAATGTTCGGTCCAAAGTTCGGCTACAGGGAACAAAAACGATGTGGCTTGTCTTAACTTGGTTTCTAGTGGTTCGTTGGAGCAGACAAGTGGATCTCACAACAGATCTGGTGGTGTGGACAATGTTGAAAACTCCGTATTCAACAGTGATGGTGGTGTGGTAATGAAGATCCACCAGAAACCAATGCGCCCGTCTTTGTCGACGAACTCAGTGCAAACCGCTACAATTTTAATGGTGGAACTGTCAGCAGTGAAGGGTGATAAGGAGCGTATATCCCAATCGTTGAATCTGTGTAAGCGGCAGGTTAAAGAAGAAAAAGAGGAGGTTATGAGTAAGCATATTTCTATTAAGGCACTGCAAGATAAAGTAAAAACGGTATGCGGTGAAAATGAATATTTAAAATTGGAGAACAAGGCTCTAGTAAAGCTCAATGTTCAGCTATCGAAACAATTAAGTAGGAAACAACGGGCGTGGAAAGCACTCTGATAAAATGGCGAGAACAATCCATAAGAAGTATATCAGCCTAGAGTATGACTCTGATACGTTGTTACAACAATGGGTTATTGCTGAAAAATCTGAGATTGTACCGTTCCAGGAAAAAATTGAAAAGAACTGGACAAATCACGCAGCTGTTGTTACCGAAAGTAATATATCAAGGAAAGATGTAACTATGTTTTTGCCAGCATCTTTTACTCCGTTTTGGTGTACCAACAGTGTATATATACCGTCACTTAATGACAAGAACGATATACTACGATATATCGTCAGACAGAAATTAAAAAATGACCAAAACATGGAAATGTTCACAACTGAGAACAGTAGGAATGTTGCTGTTGAAATGATTAGCAATACTTGTATGTTGACAACTCGTGTAAGGCTGCTCCTTTCTGATACATGCAGTTCTAGGAAACGTATATCGAAAGATCTATTCTATGAACAACTTTTTCATACATGCCTCCATTCAAGATACCATTTGAAAGAAACAGGATCTGCTGAAAGGAAGAAAATTCAAATTGAAATTATAAAAGGGAAGGTGTTACATAGAAATTGGAAAATGTGAAGGACATGGCATATTGGCGCAATAGAAAGATGGATCAGATGGCAATGACTGGTTTTGAATGTAATAAGGAACCAGAAGGTGTTCTTGACATCGAAGTAGAGAGTATGGAAACACAAAATAGTGATGAGGATAGTTTAGATAAGTTACCGAGAACCGTTCCCGTTCAAGATGATGCTGACAAAGATTGTTTGAATTTGTTCAAGAATGCATCTATTACATCCATCTTGCATACATTTCTTTGTTACATTCCCAACAGAGATTATGACAATAAAGTTGATGGTACAATTTTAAGTATTGTGAGGTTAGATTCATGGATTATAACCAATATTGAGCTGCTCATAGTCCAATTGAAACGCGGTGGTGGAAAGCAGAATGAGTTCAACATTCTGTATGGTTCCAACTTGAAACTGGCTACTGAAAAACTAATTGGTTATATCATAAAGATTGTAGATGAATGTAATGGGGAAGAATTGAGGATACCGCAATGTTTTGAAGAAAATGAGAAATGAGAAGTAATGGGGATGGAACGTGACGCTACTTTGATTGTAACGCACCCAAGGCCAGTGCGCCATTTTAATGCCGTTAGAGCGAAATGGTTTGAAGTTTATATTGGAAATGATTTCAGCATTATTCACGATTGCTACTTAGGCGAGATAGTTAACAACTGGACAGAAGTGAAGAAGCTTGGGAAGTCATGTAGTAATGAGGTAAATACTGTTTCTTAATATCCGATGGGACAATAGGACACATAACTTGCAGTATTAGTTATTTTTATGTTTTCATTTATTTCGGTATTGTAATGGATGAAATTATTCAATGTTACTGAATTCTTGCGTTTTTTTGGATATAAAAGAAGTATTTTCTTCGCGGTTACATCACACATATTGCATTTTCATTTGTGAATCCAGTTTTTTGTCTGTAGAAACGGTTAATATAGAATCGATGGTATGGCCAGAGCAGTTGTTCCGTAAATGGTGCAAATCCAAAAGTGGAGCATAAGACGTGGATTAATGAGGCTATTGTGTCGAATGGTACGATGTAGAACTATTCTACAATTTCAATACTTTCTTCATTATGACTTTCTTCAAGATTTCAAGGTATAATCGATTTCATCTTCAGTGGCCCATCGGAGACACACACCATTAAACTTGTCATCAACACTGTTCAGTGGTTTAGTACATTCCAAATACTGCACAAATGCATATTGTCCAACAAAGTTTGTCCCTGGTAATTTTAGATGGAACATTAGTAAAACTTTTGCAAAGTTGAATTGTTCGTTATAGTTTTCAGAACCATTTATTAATACAAAACAATTTCGTTTCTTCTTACTAGGTCCAAATTCTGGGGCCGAGAACACCCTCTGTTTCTGTTGATCATTGAGAGGAACAGGGTTGTACCTGACGAAATTTTCGCTTTCATCGTAGTCATTTAGTGTCGGAGTATAACCCCCGTATATGAAACTAGATTTGACTAATTCCAATGATATATACGTATCCGATGGCAACCGCTGTAACTTCCCAACAATATTTCTAATCAGAGATATGAAAAATATGAGGCCATCGGTGGGTAAACATTTAAAAAAAGGTTATAACTTTTTTGATGTGGATTCTATGGTGGATACATATTCTGGTAGAACAGAATGGAATTATTGCAATGTTAGGGATTCTCCGTCCTGGACGAGATGAGGTTGCGAGTTCGGAATGGTTGGTGATTATTCGTATTGAATGTGTCGTTTCGGATCAACATTGTGTCTGAGTTTCCGCAATGTTGGATCCATGTTGGTTACAGTTTCATCCATACGTGTTGCAATACGTTTCGAAGTCAACTTGTAAGACTGTTCTATAAACACATTGAAATGTTCATATGGAGAGGCATCCAGCATAGCCATGTTACCCATTGCTTGAATATGTTCTACGATATGATGGAGAAGATGAAACTTCAATGTATATATACCACCTACAAGACATAGTGTGTGTGAAAGGAATGAAAAATGCGTGCATATGAAGGAATTAATGTTTCAACATGCCCCCTTTTATGTTATGCGGATGCAATCCTTTTTACTCTAAAATGTTCTAGTTGCTCTCTTTTCGTTCAACATTTTCCCCGTTACGTAACTTATAAGTTTCCTAACTTTATCACGTTACCATATGATCTCCTTTCTTTTATAAAGATGCCCTACTTTTCGTACACTGTTATTAAGTGCCCTATCTTCTCACCGAATTTATCCCTATTTGAGAAAGATGATCTCTTATCAACCCTTACTTATCACACACCTATGTCTCTCAGGGACCATTGTCACAATGGGGGCCAAATGTAGATATAATGAGTTCTTTCATATGCCTTATTTTGTACCAATGTTCGGGATTTCGTACTGTGACCATCCGTCTCTTTTCTGATCATATAGTACCAATAACATAATATCTGAGTAAAGGATAGTTATATCTGTGAGTGGTTCTTCGTCTTGAAATCCTGTAATATTATCTATGAAACCCGCAACGAAGGGAAATGATATGTCAATATTTCTGTAGTCTCTCCCTTTCAACATTCCCCCTATGGAATTCGTTAGAAACAATGCATTCAACGTCTGTGATTTTTCTTTGGTAGAAAAATCTATATGTAAACCAGGAAGCGCAAAATGGTTCTCAATTTCTGCTAAAAGAGAGTTGTATGTTCGTAACAGTTTTGTACGCATCGATTGGAAGGTTTTTAGAAGACATAATGGATTCCATGGATTTGTGGTTATTCGGGGACTGGATGAGTAATTCATCATGCCTGTCTTGATTAACTTCGAGATTCCAAAATGAAGGTTGTGTAATGTTTCATATGTGAATGAGCAAAAAATCCAGGACAAGGCAGTAGTGGTTATAAAATAGATACCTTATCCCATAGTGTTGCCCATGACGCTATTGATATATCATGAAGGCATTCTGCAGCCTGCTCCATACTATCTTTTCGATCATGTCTATTAGTCTCAGGAGAATTTTCAATATGTAGAAGAGACACATATTTATTTCTGGCTACCAGCATGGATTAAATTGTTTTAGGTAGACAGACCTGTAACATTTTCATATCTGCTGTTGTAGCCATGAAACGAACACAAGGTCTTGTAGGAGTTAAATTGTGTCGAACACCAGACATATCTTTAGCTTCCAGGATATGGAAACAATACGAGTAGATTAACGGGAATAGGTACCATCGAAATATTTTCCTGTGTATTACTGGAAATTCCACATTTGAAGTGTCTAACAATGGCTGTAGGGCCATGGTCATAGGTTGATGAAGGGAGGTAATTTTTTATCGCGACCTATTGAAGAAGATGTCAATAGGATGTCGTTTGTAACCTGTACAGGACCACACATGTCATTTTTTATCGCGACAAGTTGAAGAAGATGTTAATGGGATGTAGTCTATAACATGTACAGGACCATAAATTTCTTTCCAGTAAATCTCGCAGTCTTCCTTGTCTTTTGAATCCATTTTCTGGAAGTCAACTGGGAGGAAACCAACCAATGTACGACCATGTTCAATAAGATACCAACGAAACTTATCTGAAAAGTTAAGTAACGTGACGTGTATTGGATATGCGACGAGTGAGTTTTTTTTAATGTTGTAGCAGTTTTGTCTGTATATATCCGTATGACACCTAAAAGAGATTTACCATCCTTGGTTCGACTCGTGTTATTGTCATTCCATACAAGGTTTATATCACTAGATCCGCATATACCTTCCCTCACTCTGTTATATAGAACTTGTGTCGGTTTTGTCTCCATTGGGTGCGAAATACTGTCACTAATAGGTATTAATGGACGGAAGGTTACATTATGCTCGGAAGCTAAGCTAATTTGATTGCATATTACAACAACAATGTTATTTAAATAAATTTAAGACTGTTAAATTTCCGAATTGTCTGTACTTGGAATTTCCACTTTAGTGAATCCATCGTCTTTTAAATGCGTGTTGATTTCATTGTTGCACAATTCTCGGCACAGATTTTGTGAAGAAAGTTTGTCTCGAAACAATTTCATATCAAAAATATCATCACAATGCAAAGAGAAAAACATGGGCCGTTGCTTCACACCAATAACATCTATGAACGATAGAATGTTCTCAGACATAGTACTTAAATAATCTTGATATTGTTGTTGATCGGGTTCAATGTAGTTGTTGTATGTGGACCCATCCTCTTGACTTGAACCCGGAAATTCTTGTACAATATTCATTACACATAAGTCATCCAAACTGTCCGGTATATTGGGCACAGATGTACCTTCACCACGACTTATTGCATCTCTAGATATAGTTATGCCATTAATATTGTCCCCTGCATGCAAATTTGTCCCTCTGCGTTTTGTTTGATTACTTTTTACGGAGTACATACAAGATCGCTTATGTATTTTCATATTAATCTCGGTTGTAAGGGATTCCGTACAACCTCGGTTTGTTCTTTGAAAAGTTGGCATTTTTACTAAAGTACTATACCAATTCACGTCCTAACATGATATATTACCTAGTTATATGTTGTGCACCTACTTCATATTGAATATGTCTTCCTTTTTACAGAAATGCCTGCATCGCCAAGGCAACACTGTAAGAACTATTTTGATATGAACATCAAATGATGTTATAAAAACATACGTGTACAAAGTAAATGTGTTCAAATGTGATGTATGTTCTAACATCATACCTTACTATAAACTAAATGCTAGAGACGAACAATGCAACTGGTGCATGGTTATTCTATTCGAAATATTACATAGTTTCTTCTGCTTTTCCATGTATCATTTATGGATGTGTGGTCCATGGAAATATGAAGTGATGAATTTATCAGAAGCTATATATATTATTCGGTACGGTCTACATGTACCAATACATATTCATCTGTAATAGAGAAGAATATGGAGGAATAAATCTATATTAACAATATAGAAGATTAATTCAATAAAATTACGATTTTCTGTATTCCAAAATTGTATCTGGAATTAAAAAAAGACCAAATATTGACTTTAATTTTTGCCATTTTTTGCCAAAAATTAAAAAGTTAATTTTCGGTCTTTTTCTATTTCCAGATGGAATTTTAGAATATAGTAATTTCAAGATAGATTCTCTGGTAAAAAGCCTGGTGCAATATTGACAGGGAACTACAGTTTAATATTGTTGGTGATTCACCTCGGAGCGGCACGAAACCGTGCCGAGATATATCCGCCAAACACATTTTTTGTAGGCATCTGCTTATGATTCGGTAAAAATCTCAATAGAATATGGTTATCACATGTATCTAGAATACCAGTGGAACACAATACATGTATAATCTTTGTACATTTTACTAGAATATAAGTATTACAATTAAATTGTACATTGTCGTTGTCCTGCAGTAATGTCGCTAGAAATACGTGAAACTACAGATTGAAATTCTGGACATTGACGAAAAGTCAATGCACTTAGAAAATATAAATAAAATGAAGTACATAAAAAGTATACAAATCGAACAAAAACAACGTAATTGATTTTAATGGTAAAATACAACATTTTTACGTCTGTAACGTGTTCCTATACGCGGTCATAACTTTAATAGAAGAAATATTTTATTGAATGATATCATAATATTTAGTCACTCCGAAGAAGTGACTACGGAAACAGACAGGGACTTGTTCAATATACTGGGAAGTGTGGTATCACGAACCAGTCCAGACGTGTGTGAGCTTTCCTGACCCCCTACCTTATTAGACCACGTCAAAATTCCAGGACCTGTCCTTCTTTTTGCAGAACCGTTATCATTACGTGATTGAATAGTTGATGACTGCTCCATTCTTCTGCTATTGATAGTACTTCAAGAAAAATGATAGCAAAATTAAGACTGACAGCGAGAAAAGAAAAGTACCGTTGAACTTCCGAGTCTATTTCTTATTGGTTACGTATATATGTTTTATACCAGTATATCACTACATATCAGGACTACATTCTGTATCAACTGTTTCGTAAGTGAATCACTTGAGCATTTACGTGAACAAATACCTAAATTTGGTCTCCAAGGACCAATAAATCACAGAAGTAACGAAGAAGTAGTAGAATACCTTTATGACGAAGTTATTAGATTGATTGGACTGAGAGTCCAATCACACAATGTGCAGCTGCTGTAACCCAATGGAAGTTTTATCAACTATACTCCGTGTTAGATACTGCCCGGCAACAGCATCACAAGATTTCATCAGGAAAACAAAATGATAATGAATTGAAAAAAGATAATTCCAAATTCTACCGCACCTGGAATTCTATGACAAGGAAAGAGTACGTATGGTAAACCTAGGAAACCTGGTTCATCATCCTCGGCCTCCTTTTCGTAGGCAGTTCAACGGTGGAAATAGAAATGCAAAGTATTATAAGAAGATATATCGTTTTAATTGCGGATCACCTGATTATTTGCTTAGAGAATGTAAAAGTCCTATTCGTTTGAATCAAAGTATAGACCGTATATTTGAAAAGGATCGCCGAAATGGTTCTAAAATTCTATTTGAACTTTGCCAACAGACCCGAAGAAACACTTGATGGAATACGAGAAGATGACATCAGAGAAAGCCAATCAAATCCCTCGGATGATGAAGATTTATTAATCTTCAAAAGCAAGTAGAGCATTGCACTGTAGAAACCAATGAATAAGAAGAACTAGATCCGATGGATTTTTAGTCGAGGATAGATTGCACTCCCAAAGTATTAGCTTTTATCCATCTCCACAGCATTTTAGTGCCTTCAAATCTCTCTGATGTATCCCATCCTTATCAATTCCTTACCAAAGGATGATACATGGTACCGAGATTGCTTAGACACTGACGCACAATCCACAACTATTAGGTTGGGACAATCCAGAGCTTATTTTAAGTTCACGAGTACGACCATTAGGCCTCATAAAAGTAGAAATATGTATAAATTTGGATCCGATAAACAGAAATCTATTGCATCAATATCACTTTGAATACCGATTGATAATAATGATATTATCCTAAAACAAGTTGACAATGTAGAAGCCGATATTCTTTTTCTTATTGAACTAGGCGTGATGTCTAAATACCGCATGTATGTGGATAATTTACAAGATAATCTTTGTCTACCCGACTCTGACATTTATATCCCACTTGTACGAAAATTTGGTCATATATATCTTGAATGGGGAGAATAAAGTAAGATTCAATTCACAAGATCCAAACTAATGCGACTAAATAAAGGATTATCACAACCTACTAGTGACCAGTTGTTCAATCTGTTGAAAGTAGCACGTCAAAATGAAACCAATTCTGAAACAATGAACACCGTAAAGAATATATCAAGACATTTTCATAATTGTGAACGGTATGGCCCGGCTCCAGTGAGATCACGTGCCTAAATTCCTTCAGAAGATCAACTTGTGTTTGGCGATGAGATCTTGCTAGATTTAAAGTTCTTAGATGGAGATACAATACTCCATGCAGTTGATACCGCAACAAGATTCCCATCTGCTGTATTCCTTGATACTCATGGAGAAACTTATGGACAATCTGTTGAAGGAATTTTTCTAGCTTTACCAACCTTTTGGTGCCTACTAGTAGTAGTATAGTATACACTGGATATGGCAGTAGGATGTGTACAGATCAAGTCTCTATATTCACATCTCACCGATGGAAAAAGATAACAGACAATACTGGTATCGAACTTATGCTATCCGGTGTTGGAGCATATAGCTCTCTAGGAACAGTAGAACGACTTCATACACCATTAAGAAGAATTTTCAATAAAGTAAAAATGGATTTTCCTACTGTTGATCGAAAAAATTATTGAAATTTGCACTGAAACGAATGAATGATACTATAGGAGAAAATAGAAGAGTTCCGTCATTGCTTACATTTGGAGTAGTACCTATATTTCCTATTATTAGTAGTTCTCTATCCATTTGAAAAGAAAGGATGGAGATACTTGCCAAACCTGAAATGGAAATGAATTCCATCGTAGCTGAAAGGTGATTCCTCACTGCATTAACTAGAACGATAACTACTGTTGCCCATTGAACGTACCAAGAGGGAGAAAATGTTTTGATTTTCTTTGAAAGAAAAATGAATGGATTGGACCGTTCACAGTAGTACATTGTACAGGTAGAATTGTGACGGTCATTACACAATATGGAAAAAGGAGACTGTCTTTCAACGCCTTTCAAATGAAGACATACTATGAGAATATCTACTACAATAAACCTTTCGGAATTTTCAATAATATTTCGCACTTTAAATCTACAGCTAATGCGAATAATCCATTAGGTAATGTTCAAATAACGAAAATAATTCAGTCAAGTGAGCCCAGAAGAAAACAATTCGATGAAGCAAAGAAAAACGAACTTAATAGTCTCATAGAAAGAGGAACATGGAAAATTGTTTGCAGGGAAGATATTACTGATGACTCCAATACTCTCGGTGGAAGCTTCGTACTTGATATCAAGAACGAAGGTACTAAAGATGAGGTTTGGAAAGCTAGGTTCGCTGTAAAAGGTTATCGCGATAAAATGAAAACTTCACTAGTACATGACACAGCAACATCAAAGAAAAAATATACCAAGTTACCAGTTGGTCTTGAAAATATGCTAGGATTCAGACTGTTTTCATCTGATGTTACTCGTGCATATCTCCAAAAGTGCTGAGAAGTTTATGAGAGATATATATTTAAAACCTCGAAGGGAAGTCCAGATATTTCAATGAAACAATTAAAATCATTATGTTGATTAGCGAATAGTGGTGGTTATTGGGGAAGAAAATTACGATATAATATTATCAATTAACTAGAAATGAATTCAACGATTTCCGGTTCTGCTATATTCTGGGAAACGATAGGTGACAGATTAAAAGCCATGTGTGCCACATATTTTTGATTATTCCCCGCATGCTGGTGATAAAGAATACCGTAAGACTACAGAGAAAACAGAAAGAAAGTTCCAATGAAAGCTCAGAGAATGGGATAATATTCAATTTTCCGGAGTACAAATTAAATGAAAAGATAACGTCAGCGTCATTCATCAAAAAACTCACATAAGCATTGTCATATGAGTCCACGAACTGCTAATTATACTACATTTAGATCGGTAGTAGCCAAATTTGCTTAGACTACTGAAACTAGACCCGATATTTCGTGTGAAGTTGCATTATTTAGACAAATAACAGAAACAAAATTCAACGAAAACCCTTCAAAATTGATTAGAAAAGACAACAAATTGGTTCATAACATACAAGATACAAAAGAATTTGAATTAAAATATCCAAATTTATCTACTGAAAGCTTGCATCTGCGTGCATACAGTGATGCTTCAGATTAAACCAATAAAGAAAAATCATCTCAGCTCGGTTTCATCATATTCCTGGCTGATAATAAAAAGTTATGTCAACCAATTGTATGGTCCTCACACAAAGCAAAAAGAGTTACTCGGTCCGTACTTAGAAGTGAGCTTGTGGATTTCGCAGACGCATTTGACGTAGCATATTCCATACAATATGATCTACAACGGATGACTCAAACAAAATTACCAATTGCTATGTATACAGATGGTCTCTCTCTATTTGATATAATTACTAAGGCCACTCAAAACACTGAGAAAAGACTCATGATTGATATTAAAACTGTTAAAGATTTTTATGATGCATATGAAATTCATAATGTTGCATTTATTAGAACGGACCATAATCCTGCCGATACGTTAAAAAAACTTATACCAAAATCGTATCTTCTTAATGTTCTCAAGACATCTAGTCTCAGTCATCCTGTTGAACAATTGATAAAAAGAATACAATTTATGACTTTAGACGAAAAGAAAGTGGGAATTTTGGAGAAAACCTTCTACATGGCAGATGATGCCCGTCGGGAAATTATCTCCAGAGAAAAGACTTTTTTTCAAACGTTATAACCAAATAATTTTAAGTTATTTAACAAATTCGCCTGAAATGAAAATCCACGGCAACTTTTTTTATGTAGTTACAATGATTGAACGTTACTCGAATAGAAAGTTACACTACTAGTGTATTAGTAATAGAAAAGTGCAAATTTCTACTTGTTGTAACTGTAGAAATTATTTTTACATGGTATTTACATAAAAATAGTTGCATTGTATTTGTAAGTATCTAGCTCAGAAAATTTTATTATAAAGGAATAAAGAAGCGGAGAATACGAGTAATCTATTCTTCTCCCAGGTACTTTTTTTATCTCAATCAAACGTTTTTTGTCGTCGCGGATATCTCGCACCGCCAAATCGATTCAACAAACAAAAAACTAAAACCCAAAAAACTCAACTTCACGACAAAGACTCTAGTTCCGCATAAACAATTATTGGTTCAGTAGTCTTTGAAAAAAAGTCTAACAGTCAAAATTTTGTTAAAATTCGCCATTTAATTATTTTTGGATGCTCACAATGGGTGATTGGTAGAAATGGTACCCAGCACTGTAATATTATTCATATGATGGTAACCTTTTACAGCTAGTTAAATATAAAACTCACTAGAATGTGATGTTATTTTATTTCTCTAGTAGATTATGATCTTCATTCATTTATTCCGTATACCAAGTTTTTGGTTAAAGATGAGCTCTCTGAAGAAAATAAATGCTGGATTTATTGTGCACCTGCGCAAATTGGTGAATTAAAAGAAATTAGTTCAAGGGATAAACTGAAGTACATTATAGACAAAGTACATAAACACGTATGTGGACAATCATCGTACAATGATATTATGATTTTGCTGGAAAGAATAATGCTTTGGAATGAATCTGCTAAATCGTATCTTGCTGGGATATTATAAGTTTGTCAAAAATGTAGAAAGATATCAGAACCGAAGCAAGATCTTAAATTATTATTAAGTTCTATGTCCAGATCGTTTAATGAAGTTGTGTGTATTGATCACATTTTTCTGGACAGTGTAAGTATTTTTTTGTAATGGATTCTGTATCTAGATGTTTTGCTGGTTTACGGTTGATGATTCTTCAATGAAAAATGCAGTGGCAATTTTTGATACTATTTCGATATCACATTTTTGGCCACCTGGGTCAATGTTATATGACCCAGCACTTAAGGAGTCTTTTGAATCATTTATTAAATCTTTTGGTATCGAAACTGGTTCTGTTCCTCCACGTAGACATAGAAAAAATGTTATAGACTAGAAACGTATAAAAATAAGAGATATTTATACAAGGCTAAAAAGGGATAATAGTGATAAGAATGGATAAAAATCAGAAAATGATTATTCAACAAGCCATCGAATATTGATTGATTTATATGGTAATAATTTGATGTCAGATTATGAATTAGCAAAAGGGATACACGGCCTATAATAAGATAATCAAAATCCAATAGTGTTAATGACCATCAGAAACTGAAAGCAAGAAGTAAATTAAATATCATATTGAAATCCAAAACTACTTTAGATACTGCAATTAATGTGGGTGATCTTTTATAAGTTTTTGTGAAATTGGTTAATCAAAAACGAGGGAAATGGCTTTCTAAAAATCCGATTATTGGTTTTAATACTAACGTCAGTAAGATTTGTTTTCAAAAAGGTCCAAAACACTTTTGGTGTTTTTAGTTTTTTAGGGGTCTAAAAAGTACCAAAAAACATAAATGTCTTTAGCCATCTTTCGGGACGCCTTTTTGATTTCTTTTTGTTGCTCAAATATAGAGTAATTTTTTCTCTGTGTGAAAAGTGTCTAAACATTCTGATGCCAGATTTCCAAAATTATTTTGGGTAGTTATTGGTAGATAATTTGACACTTTTTGGGAATCATAAGTCACCTGTATTGTCAAAATGTAACAAATAATTTTAATGAATGTACCAAAAAACATTGATATTTTTTCCGAAATGAAAAAAATGTAATCATTAAATTTTTGGCAGCACAGGGCACTAATTTTTGATAATGCTGAAAATATTTTGAAGATTACCGATACGCTTTCGACATCATTTTCATTGTTTTTTGTGGAGTAGTCAAAAGATACTGCACTGCGCTGCAAAAACATTTTGACCTACGTCAAAAGAAGTATGGCATCATGTTCAAATTATTTTGGAAAATAGTTCAAATATACGGCACTGTATATATATACGGCACTGTACTTCCAAAAAGATTTGACATGTGCCAATAGGATTTTGAAGTAGAGTCATTATATTGTATATATTTTGGAAAATATTCCAAATATACGGCACTGTACATCCAAAACATTTTGACATGTGTTAATACAAATTGATCTCATAACCAGGAGCAGCGATATCCAAAGTTGTTTATCGATGAACGAGGTACAAAAAAATCGAAGAGCTTCATATGGACTTTTGGAATGCCTCCGGGAATGCCTAGGCATGACGATGGCAATACTCTCAGTGATAATATTGACATGGACACGGTTCTGAAGTTTAGGAATAGTGAGAAAATCTTCACCCTGTTCAGCTTCAAAAACCTCTCCTACTCCTCCTTTTATATATAGAACGGGTCTTAAACTCTGACGGAGCACGTCTAAGTACTTCTTTAGAATGATGATGAACCTGTGAAAATAAACGATACGAATGTGTCGCAGGTGGAAATCAAATTCGATATCACCGTCTCCTGTTTGAGATATTTTCAACATCCACCCATCAACTATACGTTCAGATAAATTTCCATCTTCTTCATGACGGAAATGAATTATTTCCGAATATAAATCAAATGCGTACGTAAGATCACGAACACGGAAACCGCCCAAATCAACGCTAACACTGCTAGCGGATGATAGTGATTATCCTTATATATCGTTGTCATTATCACCATTTTTATCTTTATCTTCATCACTATTTTTATGAGCTTTAGCTTTAGCATTAGCTTTAACTTTAAACATTAGATTTGCCATTACTTTTTTCGTTATCTCTATATTTATAATAATAATAAGTTTGATTATGATTATGATTATGATTATGATTATGATTATCTACCGTGATAGCATCAAAATGTTATTCAACGTGTTATTCATGCGTCCACCTACCATTCCTCGTCCATGAGGAGGACCACTACGTCCAAAATGAGGTTGTAATGCGACAACAGGGGGCATGCCACGTACTTGTGGTATTGGAGCTCCAGCCGTTGGTGGTGGAGGCGGAGCACCACGACCATCACTATGAGGATGATGGAGGTGAGGAGGAGAATGAGTTAGAAGAGAATTGTATATATGGGGGTCTGCTGCAAGCTGATGTTGTATAGGAGCGACGTTAACATTAGGTACGACTGAAGGTGGTGGTGGTGGTATCATTACACGACCTGCAGATGGTGCAGGAGGTTGTCTGTCCGCTAAATCAGCTTCCTTCGCTGTTCGTTTTCCCTTGCTGGTCGCAGGCGGTGGACTCTCCACTACGACGGAAACTACACATTTCCCTCTCAAAATGTACTAAACCTAAAACGCGACGTTGTTCTTTTTCCTGCTTATAAAAGAAGTTTGCAGACAGGATTTTTTGAAGATGTGCATAGTTAGATATACATTTTGAAATAAATTAATTGAAATTTTATAACAACTAAGGAACAATTACATGAACAAAAGGAGGAAACTTAAAAAAGAAATTAGAAATGAAAAAAAGTGTTACTTACCGATTTCATTCCTCGACGGAATTCTTGGCAGTCCACAAGAACGAAATTTATGTGATTGTCGAACGCTAAGACGCGACAGACAAATGTACGAAGATCGTCGATAGTGATGTGCATACGGTATTTAATGAACCGCAGCATCTTATTATTTAAGAGAGACATGTTTAATTAATAATTGTTGGATGATTTTCAAAATTCAAATCGTTCGCTTTCGTTTATTATTCTTTTAACAGATGAATCTCTTTCCGCGTCGACCGGTTAGTTGCTAGTTGCCTTGAGTAAATTCGTAACTCCTCGTGGACGTTGTTTATTAGTATTATTATTAACATGATTATAAATATTAGTATTATGATGTTGATGATTAATATTAATAATAATGATATTATTATTAGGTATATCATCAATAGGCCACGCTGAATCAGCTATATGACGAAAATTGTTTGATACAGTAGTGGAAGAATGTAATTTAATAAATGCTAATAAATCGGGTAACGGTATAAGTAGATTACGATGATATTGTTTTTGTTGCTGATAATTATAATGATTACATTTCACAAAGGCATGTTGTGCGTTTATTTCAAAATCTTAAAAAATGATTGATGCATGTTGTAATGAATCTAATCGTGCATATAATTCAGCGGCTACTACCGAATCATCGTATGCTACGGCAAGAAATGATGGTCGTTTTGTGGTTGATGCACACAACAATTGTTGTGCTAATCCATGAAAATCGATTTGCGATGCATTTGAAGTTGTTAGTAAAGGTATATTAACTTAATGTTCAAATAACTGACGACGGATTCATAATGGGCCGATCGATACATCAACATCCATCATGTGTTGGTCCATTTGATTTGATGATGATGGATGATGGATGATGGACGATGGATGATAGATGATGAATGATAGTGATGATCATGATCATGATCATGATGCCATTTTTAGTCTTCCACTTTTTCCTTTTTTCCTTCGATTAGGATATACGATAGAAGACCGCGAACCACAATGAGTGAAAAATGTAAGAGTAAGGATGTCATACATAAGACCATGTGGTGTGACTGTCTTTTTTGGAGGGGAAGAGAATTGTTTGACTCTTTCTCTCTCATCGAGTGCTTTAATATAATTAAAGGACTGTGTATATGAACTTGTAACGTGTCATATTAGTGTGAAGTGAGAGAAAGGCTCACAAAAAAGTATTGATAAAGAAAATGCGTGAAGAGCAGAAAATTATGAGAACATGTGAATGTGAAAACAGTAATGTGTAAAAGGGGGTAATTACCTGATAAGTAAGAAGTGGAACAGAGTGAGCAGAACATGTAATGAGTCGTATTATGATTTTTTCCATAGGAATAGTCGTGAGGGTTGTAGGCGAATGAAAGAGAAGATGTTGCCAAGCAGAGAGCCAGTAGAGAAAGGTTCATACTCCCAGTGCTTGGTAACATCTGGTATTTCAGAAGGAGAAAAAGGATTTTGTATGGTTTTGAGTAGAAATTCGTGCCGGTTAGGCAGAAGGGGCTTGGTAAGTAGATCAGCTATGTTTAGTTGCGACCATATACGTGAGAGTAGAATTTTGGAGAGCTTTGTGTCGTGGTGAAGATGATGTACGTTGATGTCAATGTGTTTTTTCCTTTTCGTTTTGCCAGTATGTTTAGCTATGTTGATAACACCGTAGTTATCGACAAGAAAAGGAGTGGGAGGGATAGGTTGAGAGTGGATCTCTGTGAGAAGGCGTCTAATCCAGAGTGTGTCTTTTAGCGCTTGGCTTAGTGCGAGGTATTCAGCCTCTCAGGTGCTAAGCGCTATTATGGATTTCCAGCGAGACACCCAGTGCACAGGTTTGCCATAGGAAGTTAGAATTGAGGCGGAGGTAGAACGGAAGTCCTTGGATTCGGCATAGTCTGCGTCGGAGTAGCATGCGATGGGTGATGATGCAGAGGCAGAGAAGGTAAGTCCTTTTGTTGCAGTACCGCAGTTATATCGTATGAAATGTTGGAGAAGGTCGAGGTGTGCTGTGGTAGGTTATTGAATAAAACGGACGAGGCGGCCGGTCGAAAAGGCAAGGTCATAATGTGTGCTGTCGGCGAGGTAGCGAATGTCTCCAAGCGAAGACATTTATAGGATTTTCTGCTTATTATTGCGAGGAGGGATTCGGAGTTCTCTTCGAAGAACGGTTTGTGGGGCAGGGGTGGTGCGCGGATTACATTGCTGTAATTTCATCTTGGCGGCCATTTTGTGTATGAGTGTAGGCTGGGACAAGTGGATATTGTTATTGGGGAGATAGGTGACGGTCCAACCAAGGAAGGTT